>OZ024822.1:51593181-51735681 GCA_964016985.1 Anodontia alba
CCCAGCTTTAAAAGCTTTAACCCACCTAAAAACTGTGTGCATTGAAATGGTCTGAGGTCCATATATACCACACAATTCATTAAATATCTTGAATCTATATTAAGCCTAATGCAGCATTTAATATAGCTACAAATTTTAGTATTCTGGTCCATGTTCCAATGTAACAAGTAAATTGGTCAGTGTATATGACTGCATCTATTTCAATTTGAAATAACTCGGTCAGTTGGAAAGCAATTTGCACAAAATAAATGGGTATCGTTAGCTATTCAACACACCATTCAAGTGCAGTGAAGCATTTTAAAATATACCTGGGATAAAACTAAGGAAGCCTATTAGTGACAGAACTTTTTGCATGACCCTCGTATAAACAGTTTGGATAAATTTTAAGTGAAAACTGGTTTGTCTCCTGATCTGAAAATGGGGTCTACTCTAAAAGGTGTGTGTGTGTGTGTGTGTGGGGGGGGGGGGGGGGGGGGTAGGAAGTTCTTTTCTTTGCCAGTAGACATCTTTTCAGATAGGGAGACAAAACCTCTTTTCAGAGGTGGGGGAGGGGGTTGTGCAGAAAAGCAAACAGGAAGTAACAAAAATTCTGCTTGTCAAAAATGGTGGGAAATGTACAAGTGTATCCAGTCCCCTTTTACAGGGCTTATCAGTTTAAGAAAAAAGGAACTGATAATGAAAACTACTAATCACTTACCTATTTCTAAAAAAAATATACATCATGCATTAGTAAACAATGTAAACCTAGATTAATCATGATGCTTTGGTATTTTACAAAGGGTCAGCAAGCTATGTCATCAACAAGGTGATACGCACATAGCTACTACTGTATCGTTTGTTCAGATTTGTGCCGAAATCATGAAGAATATAAAATGCTTTCAAAAATCACTTTGTGACCAAATACATCCATTTTAGTGCTTTTCATCCAAAAATACAGTCTCCATACACATTCTAATTATAGTGGATACTATGATTAGCTATGCTTAGACTTAAGTGATACTAATTATCTACATAGATTGCTGAAATGTCTAAATATCCAATGCACTTCAGTAGCCGGATCTTTCAAACAACAGATAGTCAATATAACAGTGAATTTGGTGCATTAACTGAATATTCTGAATTTCATAAAAGCTTTGTAATTTTAGCAAGATTAAAAAAGAAATGCTTATTATTTCTTTAGTATTTTATAGTCATATCACTGGATAACAACATTGACTTCACATTCGGTCCCATCCTAGGGCCCAGTTGTTCAAAGCGTCGTTAGCTTAACGAGCTCGTTAAGGGTCATTTCGTTAACTGTTTTAGAAGATTTAATACACAATATTCTGATATTTTTTGCTGAAAAAATGTGAGTAGCTTTTGCACTGCAAAAGCTACTCACATTTTTTCAGCAAAAAATTTCAGCATATTTGCTTATCATTCGATGTTAATTTTAACGAATCGTTAACAAACGACGTCGTTAGTTTTGAACAACTGGGCCCAGAATTTTGAAAATTTATATGAGGGTTACTGATGAGATGTAATTGGCAGAAACTAGCCAGTCTGGTCCAGAAAACTTCAGATATTTTCAGTGTGTGTGTGTGTGTGTGTGTGTGTGTGTGTTCATTGCTCTCAAGAAACTGTCAAATTTTTTGAGTAAATATACTAGGGATTCATGCATCCACTTTTTTATGTCCATCAAAGTTATTACTCTATGTACCAAGAAGCCAGTCATACACAATATATCTCATAAATATACATATATCTATAAAAGCAATTTTCTTACAAGGTGGGAATGATACATATACACTGTATCTATAAAAGCAATTGTTCTTTCATGGCGGGAATGATGTTTTAAAAATGTTTTAATGGTAAAGTTTCCGTTTATTACCCCAAAAGTATGACAAAATATAACTCAAGCCCATTGTGGTATCTCTGAAAATGGAGTTCTGCTCATGTATATGCTAGAGGGCTTAAGCAGTGTTGCAAACTTCATTAATGCTTATGAAGAGTCTCAATAAAACTAAGACTCCCATTTTCTAATCTGTAGTGTGTTCTTTGTTTGCAAAGGCAATCTTTTTGATGTTTATTTCAAGCACCCTCCAGTGAAAAAGTAGTGAAAAAGTAGGGCTCAAAAGTTTGAAAAAAAAGGGCAAAAGTAGGAATTTCATTCAAGAAAAGTAGGGACAGTAGGGATGTTCTGAGTGCTTTCAGATTTAGAACAAGATAAAATAAGCAAAGGATGTTTTCTCTGCACAATAACACTGCATTACCATGGAAAGGAAATGCCAAAATAAACATTTAAAAAAGGAGTTACAACTGAAGTAAAAATGTTTTTGAAACTTTTGCATCACCGCTGCTCAGATTGTTGATCTGATTTTTACAAACTCTGAGCGAGCCAAGCTAGCAAGGAAAAAAATTGCAATTTTTGGTCACTTCAAACAATTTTGGACTAAAAAGTTGGGATAATAGGGCATTTTCAGAAAAAAAAGTAGGAAAAAGTAGGAGCACAAAAAAGTAGGGACAAGTAGTAAAAGTAGTGCCCGCTCAAAATCCTGATAACTGGATGAAAAAAAAAAAATACTGAAATACTAAAAAAGAAAAAAAATCAAAGCAACTGTCCAAAGTCCTTTGTACTGCTCATATTTTTTTTTTTCATATTTCAAAGATAAGCCTTAGAATGTACACTGGAACCTCTTTATAAGATGGTTTTGGATATAAGATGGTTTTAGATATAAGATTGTTTTAGATATAAGATGGTTTAAAGATGGACCCCAAAAGCGTTGTACACAGACAAAAATGTATAGATTATATAGAAAAATGCCATTTATGGTCATTTTTCTACATAATCTATACATATCTGTATCCAAATAAAATGTATAGATTATATAGAAAAATGACCATAAATGGTCATTTTTCTATATAATCTATACATTTTTGAATAGACACAACATGGCTGTTTAGCTAACAGTTGCTGGATACAAGCAATAGTGTTATAAAGAGGTTGTGATGTACTACTTTTCCTTACCTGTATCCTCTAACTTTTCTTTCTCTGCTTTCTCCTTCTCTTTCTTTTCCTTTTCACCTTCTTTTTCTTTATCACTGCCACCCAGTTCTACATCCCTTTTATCTATCTCTTTCAGCTTATCATCTATTTCATCTTTCTTTTCCACATCCTTTTTATCTATACTTTTATCCTCAGCTATATCTTCCTTGTTAACTTTTTCTAGTACATCGTCTTTTAATTTCACATCTGGTTCTTTGTCTTCCTACATGATAAAAACATGTATATAACAATGTTTTATGTGTCTCTGATTTGATTTGAGATTTAATGCTAGTGGCAACACTCATTTTTACATAGGTCTAGATAAGAGTGGGTATCATGTAAATATTTATCATATGTCTCCACAAAAACATATGTTGTGGGTACTCATTAGAAGCACCTCCTGTGGTGCTTCTAATGAGTACCAACAACATACATTTTCGTGGAGAAATAAAAATATCAACACTTTTGGATAGAAAAAAGCATCTTATCAAGAGCTATGTTTTTTAGTCATATCATGATGGTGTCTGGAGATGACAGTGTGAACTGATGCCCTTTTTATAGTGCTGCCTCACAGCAATAACATGCCCCAGACAAAGTGACATCATACTACCATCAGTCACACTACAATGGCACCAGTGTGAACAGTTCCAGTTCTTCTTCTGAGGGCAATGATCAGACAGATCTGCAACGTCAGGCCGCAAGACATTGTCACCACCAGGTCCAATGAGATACTTGTGCGGCTTGGTATTGAGGATCTGGACCTCATTCTGAAGGAGAGAAGCCTCCGATGGTATGGACATGTGGAACGCTCCAATGGTGCAGTCAAGACAGCCTTTGACATACAGGTTGATGGAAAGCGTGGGCCTGGGAGGCCCAAAATGACGTGGAAGCAGCTGACAGAGAGGGATTGCAGAGAGTGGAAGCTCTCGGCTATCAACCCTCATGATAGATGTACCTAGAGATCTGGTGTGAGATCTGCCATGCATGCAGCAAGCCAGCTATCTGGAAGGGGGCCCACTGATGTGGATGTTGCCCCTGTACCTGCACGTTAATCAAAAATCCGATTATGATATGATATGAATGCTGAGTGCTAGGTGAGAGAGCAGGTAGTAGCAATTTTAGAAAGTTACAAAAGACCCAGCTGGGGATAAAACCAACAACTTCCCGATCTGAAGGCAGATACTCTACCAACTGAACCACTTGGACTGGTATATATTTTGTATAGTAGTGTGTCTTATAACAGAGAAGCTGTTAAAAAGAGTATCTGGTGATAATTCTGTGATAATTCTCTCCACTTCTCCATGAAAACATATACTGTAGGTATTCATTAGAAGCATATCACTGCAGCACTTCTAATGAGTATCAACAATATGTTTTAAGTGGGAAATAAGAATAATCTGTGGGATTGTTCAGAAGGAGTATTTTTTCATTTTTTCCCAGAAAATAATCTTTGAAATACTATGCCAAAATATTAAGCTTCAACATTTTATGCAAATTGTCTCCTTAGGAGGAGTCTGCAAAAATAAGACAAAGACCGTCAGTATTTTGTCTGCTGATCATCCCATAAAGTGATAAAGGTTAAATCCAAATATTTCATTTTGAGTTTAACGGCCCAGTCAACACTGTTAAGGTCACTTGTGAATGCCTAGTCCACAAAAGCGGTTATAATTAACCGGTAGAGGTGCATATGCTTTTACCAATAACTGACAACTACCTCTCTTGAAGCAGTAGAAGCAAGAGAATGATTGTAGAAACAACATCATGATCAATCTTCATGAAAGTTATAAGACCGAGCTGGGCTTCTAGCTTTCCACCGCTGGATCTGCAGTAAAACATGCCATCAACTGCCTTATGTAGCCTGGCATCAAATATTGAGGGCATGTATAGAAAAAATTCTTTGCACTTACATCTTTTTTAACTATATCTTGTTCCACAGGAGCCAATGGATTGGGTGGTTCTTGCCTCTCACCATTGACAGGTGGGCCAGCACCAGCATCTAGAAAAAAATCAGACAATATTGTATTTACCTTAATTATTTGGTATAGCTCCAAAGAAGCCAACTGATCTGGATCTGCACTGTTTGCCATTAAGTACTGAATTTATATTTACATCACAAAAACACGCCTATATAATTCTGACCCCCTGAAACCCCACTTTTATATAGTAAAACTGGGGTTTAGAGGGGTATACATTATTTTTCTTATTTCTTTTCAAAAACATAGATTGTGGGTACTTGTTAGAACCGCCTCAGCGAGGCGGTTCTAACGAGTACCCACAATCTATGTTTTGAGCAGAAATATAAATAATATCAGAATTTTTATCAGAAAACTTTCAGTTTTTGGTGGTGAAATTTTCAATATAATATTTGAATAGGCGTGTTTTCGTAATGAATCTGGATCAAGGAATCTGTTTGGTTCAAAATTAGAAGTCGGCGTGGCATCTCAATTTATTCAGCATGACAAGGCTTAATTCCTTACCATACCTGTTCTATAATTTGAAAGACTCTATTTTATGCCCAGCTGACGAACTTAAAATTGCTGAATGAGCAACAAAAAAGTGTAGACCTTGATCAGATGCCACATTATACACATCTGGTCTGGGTCTACTCTGCTTGACCTTGTCTGTCTTAATATTGTGAATAGCAAAAGCCCTGAGAAACTCTGTGCATTCTGATTTTTGCTGATAGATTCTAAAGAATTTATATAGTTACATGTATATTTTGTTTGTGACTGTCCTGCGTACACTGTTAAGTTTAAGTTGAGCTAGGCCCAGTTGTTCAAAACTAATGATGTCGTTAGTTAACTATTCGTTAAAATTTACATAGAGTGATACGCAAATATGCTGAAATTTTTTGCTGAAAAAATGTGAGTAGCTTTTGCAGTGCAAAAGCTACTCACATTTTTCCAGCAAAAAATATCAGAATATTGTATATTGAATCTGCTAAAACAGTTAACGAAATGACCCATAACAAGCTCGTTAAGCAAATGATGCTTTGAACAACTGGGCCCTGGTTAGTTAACCTATTCACTTTTTTTCCTTCATGTGCGAAGTCCTCTAAGTGGTTAACCAGTGCTTTGTGCACATACTTTTGCCAGTAACTAACAACTGCCCTTCTTGAATCAGCGGAGGGTAGAGAATGACTGTAGACCTTATTTCATGATCAATCTCTATGAAAGCTATGTGGCCAAGTTAGGAGTCAAGCCTGCCACCCCTGCATCTGCAGTCAGCAGTGCTACCAACTGCACTAGGAGCCTGGCTTACTGTCCCTTCAACCTGATGCCTTGCAGCACTTTTGGACACAGCCTAGCTCTTTCATATTTATAACTAAGTTGAAAATTGAGATGATAATTTGGGCTAATTTTGTTATTTTTGCACCCAGACATACATGTATCTTGTGCAGACAATTGCAATCACCTCAAACATGTAGAGGTGATTCTAATAAGTAACTAGAGCTGGTGTTTGTAAAACACTATGCCCCAACTACCTGACTCTAACACTGCTTGACTCCAACACTGCTTGCCAATGATGGTACTACAGTATAAATATACAAGATTTCAATGTTATTTTATTAAAAGGGAAATAACTCTAAACTGGGTGATAATTCATGTAAGAAAACAAATATGGGTCACCTATTTTTGTCATGAGGAATCCATATTTGAAATTTCAAAACATTCGCATACATGGTTCTAGACTTATGCTATACACAATAAAGCAACAACATTAAATGGCCAGAAATTGCAAAGGGCCATAACTCCAACACCATTTCATTTAATTGGTTCAAAATTTAATCAGGTGATCTCCTCCCCAGTACCAATCACTATACCAAATATCAAGGCCCTAGCTCAAATAATTTTTGAGATATCTTGTTATTTTATTAAAAGGTAAATTGCTCTAAAATGGCACATAATTCGGATAAGAAAAAAATACTGGTCACTTATTTTTTCATGAGGAATCCATATGTGAAATTTTAAAACATTAGCATACATGATTCTAAATTATAAATGCTATGAAAAAAGAAAATACAAGGTAAAAATGGCCCAGTCTACAAAGGGCCATAACCCGTAAGTATTTTTCAGAATTTATTCAGAAGTTAATCAGATCATCTACTCATCACTACCAATCTATTCATAAAGTTTCAAGGCTATAGCTTCAATAGTTTTTGAGATATTTTGCAGACAAGGGAAAATGCCCAAATTTACAAAGGGCCATTACTCATGAAATGTTTTTCAAAATTTATTCAAAAATTAATCAAGTAATCTACTTATCATTAACAATGAATTCACCAAATTTCAAGGCTCTAGCTCCAACAGTTTTTGAAATGTTTTGCTCACAAGATAAAATTGCCCAAAATTACAAAGGGCCAAAACTCATGAAGTATTTTTTAGAATTTATTCAAAAGTTAATCAGGTCATCTACTCATCACAACCAATCTATTCATAAAGTTTCAAGGCTCTAGCTTCAATAGATTTTGAGATATTTTGCTGACAAGGGAAAAGTGCCATAATTTACAATGGACCATTACTCATGAAATATTTTTCAAAATTTACTTAAAAGTTAATCAGGTCATCTACTTATCATTACCAATTAATTCACCAAGTTTCAAGGCTCTAGCTCCAACAGTTTTTGAGATATTTTGCTGACAAGGTAAAATGCCCAAAATTACAAAGGGCCATAACTCATAAAGTATTTTTCAGAATATATTCAAAAGTTAATCAGATGACCATCTACTCATCAGTACCAAACTATTCATCAATTTTCAAGGCTCTAGCTTCGACAAAAAAAAAAAAAAAAAATGTTTTTGAGATATTTCGCTGACAAGGGAAAAATGGCCAATTTTACAAAGGGCCATAACTCATATTATTTTTGAATTTACTCAAAAAGTTAATCAGGCCATCTTCTCATTATTACCAATCAACTCACCAAGTTTCAAGGCTCTAGCTCCAACAGTTTTTGAGATATTTTCCTGACAAGGTAAAAATGCCCCAAAATACAAAGGGCCATAACTCATGAAGTATTTTTCAGAATTTATTCAAAAGATAATCAGGTCATCTACTCATCACTACCAATCTATTCATAAAGTTTCAAGGTTCTAGCTTCAGTAGTTTTTGAGATACTTTGCTGAAAAGGGAAAAATGCCCTAATTTACAAAGGGCCATTACTCATGAAATATTTTTCAGAATTTATTCAAAAGTTAATCAGGTCATCTACTTATCATTTCCAATCAATTCTGCATGTTTCAAGGCTCTAGCTCCAACAGTTTTTGAGATATTTTGCTGACAAGGTAAAAATGCCCCAAATTATAAAGGGCCATAACTCATGAAGTATTTTTCAGAATTTATTCAAAAGTTAATCAGGTCATCTACTCATCACTACCAATCTATTCATCAAGTTTCAAGGCTCTAGCTTTAGTAGTTTTTGAGATACTTTGCTGACAAGGGTAAATGCCCAAATTTACAAAGGGCCATTACACATGAAATATTTTTCAAAATTTACTCAAAAGTTAATCAGGTCATCTACTCATCATTACCAATACATTTTTCCAAGTTTCAAGAGAAAACTGGCCAATTTTACAAAGGGCCATAACTCATGAAATATTATTTAGAATTTACTCAAAAGTTAATCAGGCCAGCTTCTCATTATTACGAATCAATTCACCAAGTTTCAAGGCTCTAGCTCTAACAGTTTTTGAGATATTTTGCTGACAAGGTAAAAATGCCTAAAATTACAAAGGGCCATAACTCATGAAGCATTTTTCAGAATTTATTCAAAAGTTAATCAGGTCATTTACTCACCACTAAAAATCTATTCACCAAGTTTCAAGGCTCTTGCTCTAACAGTTTTTGTGATATTTTGCTGACAAGGTAAAAATACCCCAAATTACAAAGGGCCATAACTCAAGAAATATTTTTCAAAATTTACTCAAAAGTTAATCAGATTGTCTACTCATCACTACCAGTCTATTCACCAAATTTCAAGGCTCTAGCTTTAATAGTTTTTGAGATATTTTGCTGACATGATTGCATCATATTTTTTCAAAGGGCCATAACTTAGGAAAGGGGCATAATCCTGTCAAGAAAAAAAACAACATGTCAGCTATTTTTTCATGAGGAATCCATATAAGAAATTTCAAAACAGTAGCATGCAGGGTTCTAAAGTTATGCTATGCATCAAAAAAGCGTGACGGACGGACAAACAGACGAACAGATGAACGGACGAATGGATGGACGAATGCCCAAGAAGCAATGTTTAGAAATACTAAAAAAAAATTCATTAAAATTCCCTTTGCTTGGATTAATATTCCCTTACATGTTCAAATATACCTTCATTTTTATTCTCTTCTGGAGGTTTTACATCTTCTATGATCTTTTCCATAGTATCCAAAACAGGTTTCTGACCATCAACAGGATTTTCAGGCATTTGGAAATCTTCTGCCTTGACTACTTCTAGTTTCTTTTCTTGACTGCTCAGTGTTGTGTAGGTGCTTGCTATCAGTATTGTCAGTCCAAATACCAGTACCAGCTGTAATAAGGTTACCAGAGTCAGTTCAAGGAAACTACAATATTTACCCCGAATATTTTGACAACAAGCCTGTGCAAACGGTGTGGACCCAGATCAAACTGCACTGTTTACCATTCCAAGTCTGCACTATTTACCATACCAGGTATGGCAAGAAGTTATGGTATCCCTACACTTAACCAATTTTAGAATAAACATCCCCACACTAGAATACAATTTCAATTTTAGGTATGTCAGGCTATGTGATTAACATATTCCTAGATCAGATGCCACATTCTGCAGCATTTGATCTGGGTATGCACTGATCAGACACCACAGAATGTGGTGTCTGTTTTTGGTATGCACTGTTTGCCATTTACCCTGGAGATCTCCCGACTAAAATAGGTTAAGGTAAATATGGTAAACACATTTTTTTTTAACAAGCCCCTTCAATTTTTAAACTATATCATAATAAATGAGCAAGAAAAGTAGTCAAAGCTTCAACAGGTGGATAGCAAAGACTATGACAGACTGGGCCATGTCAAGCAAAAACCTGCCTTCGAGCATGCGCAAAATCCGCATGTTAACCATTAAAGCGCCAAGAAAACCTGCATCTGAAAATGTCGTCTGTTTATGTCGTCTGCTGAATATTCTTGCAGACTTTTCAAACCTATTTTTGCATACAGGCAAACAGTGTGAGCCCTGATCAGACTGCTCCTTTAGGACTGTTTGCAAAAATGACTTAAAAACACAAGCAGATGACAAAGCAGATGACAATAGTTGTGACTGGCGCTTTAAGGGTTAACATCATCCTGTACATGCTCAAAGACTCATCAAGGCATGTGCTCTCCATTGAAACATTCTATGGTATCCAATGATTCTGTTTGCAGACAGCAAAGGCCCTGATCAGACAGCATGGATATGCAGATTGATCTGGGCCTTGGCTGTCTGCATATGCCTGAAGACACACTTTTGCCTTGCACAGCTCAGACTGACCTTGAGTCTTCACTTAGTGCTTCCCTTGTTGCAGTTCGTATGTGACCAGCATATACCCAGATAATGTTGTACCTGCGGTCTGTACCTCTAAGGGTCTTCTATGTCACATATTATATTAGCCCTTGTCATGCTGAATAAATTAAGATGCCACACCCACTTCTAATTTCCAGACAATCAGATTACTTGATCTGGGTTTTGATAGAAATTCACATATTTAATGACAGGGCAGATCCAGATCAGTTGGCTTCTTCAGAAGCCAACTGATCTGGATCTACACTGTTTGCTAAGACAGGGCATGTCGTGTTCAGCAAGAGAAGGGCTAGCAATGAGTGCAAAACCTAGCATATAGTCAAAGCTCCAGATAAGAGGGGTTATCAGTAAAATATTTTCTTATTTCTTCAAGAAAATATATGTTGTGGGTACTCATTAGACGCACTTCGTTGAGGCACTTCTAATGACTTTCAAAACATATGTGTTCGTGAAGAAATCAGAAAAATAATGACACTTTTTGGTTGACAAAAGCACCTTATCTGGAGCTATTGATAGGCCTACGCCAAGCTATTCTTGTACATTCTGTCTGTCCTCCTTGCTCTTAGGAATTTCTATGGCTTATATTATCTTCAGCAATTAGTGCAAAGCCTGATTGTTGGCAGAATGACCCGGCTGTTAGTTGGTTGTGTATTTCAAAGGTCATTTTTAATATGGAAGTTTCCCTGTTTACGCATTCTGAAAATACTGCCTTTTTCATGGTAAGCTTCATGTCTACTTACCCTTGCAGTCCACTTTCCTTCCGTTGAACTGTACATGACGTTAAGAAAAAATAAGGCTGGGAAAATATAGCAAATCAAAGTCCCCATTGTGGCCCCATTCAAACCTAGAACAAATTCAACTGAAAAAAAGAAAAGCAGTACTTAGTTCACCCATTTCATCTGTCAGAATAAAAAATATTATATATATAAGGAAAATTCAAAATTCTCATAGCTCCTCATAAGTTGCTTTTTACATTAGGTCTAGATAAGAGTGGGTATCAGGTAAATAATTTTCTTATTTCTCGACGAAAACATATGTTGTGGGTACCCATTAGAAGTGCCTTGCTGAGATGCTTCTAATGAGTACCCACAACATATGTTTTTGTCAAGAAATAAGAACAAGAGCTCCGCCAAGCGGGGCATTATACGCCCGTGGCAAGTAATAAGATGTAGCATATAAACTGGCTCCTGTATAATTGTGCTCCGGATATAAACTGTAAGTGGAATTACAAAAAAAAAAAAATTTCAAAACTTTTCATTGGCGCATAGCTCTGCTGATATTTGGTGAACTGTAACCTAAGAGTCCAAAGTGGCCTAGAAATTAAGGGAGAAGTGACTTCTCCCTCCTGAGAAAATAGGGTGAAGTGTTTTTGGACGGAGGACACACAACAGAAGCATGGCTATATTTTAAGCTCATATGAGCCTTTGGCTGATTTGTTTTTCCTATATTTCAATATCAGACCAAACAATAACAAAACAAAAATAAAAAAAAAAATGCTGCAAGAAATTTTTTGTAAACCTTTAATTTGTTTTATACTGATTTTGTTTTTGTTCTTCAAGGGAGCCAACTCAGAAGAGTATTAAAAAAAAAAAAAAAAAAAAAAAAAAAATCCAAAAAGAATTATGTTTATAAGTTTTGATATTAGTCAAGCTTCTTAATTTTGTATCATTTAATAAATGCATTTATAAAGATTTAATAATGGCAACATTTCCTTGCAAATCTAATAAAAGAAGATGTAAAAAAAAATAAATAACTTGCAAAAAATGTACCTATTATAAAATAAAATTTGCACACTATTACCTGTAAACAATATGCTGCAAAAGGTTTACAAAGGGGCATAACTCTGCCAATATTTGGTGCACTGTATTCTTGATATAATATGCACTGCTCCACATCATCGTGTAACTATTTATGAAGTTTTAGCTTGATCGGATGTAAACTGTAGGAGGATTTAGCCAGAAACAAAAAAATAATAGAAATTTTCAAAGGGGTTTAACTCTGCTAATATTTAGTGGACTGTAACCTTGAAACAATATGCGCTGCTCCACATCATGGTCTAACTACAAATTAAGTGTCAGCTTGATGGGATGTAAACTGTAGGAGGAGTTAGCTGGAAACAAAAAGTTTACAGAAATTTTCAAAGGGGCATAACTCTGCCAATATTTGGTGCACTGTATCCGCGAAATAATATCCATATCATCGTGTAACTATTTATGAAGTTTCAGCTTGATAGGATGTAAACTGTAGGAGGATATAGCCAGAAACGAAAAATAAACAGAAATTTTCAAAGGGGTATAACTCTGCTAATGTTTGATGGACTATAACCTTGAAATAATACGCATTGCTCCACATCATAGTCTAACTACAAATCAAGTTTCAGCTTGATTGGATGTAAACTGTAGGAGGAGTTAGCCGGAAACGAAAATTTTACATAAATGTTCAAAGGGGCATAACTCTGCTAATATTTGGTGGACTGTAACCTTGAAACAATATGTGCTGCTCCACAACATGGTCTAACTATAAATGAAGTTTCAGCTTGATCGCATGTAAAATGTAGGAGGAGTTAACCAGAAATGAAAAGTTTACAAAAATTTTCAAAGGGGCATAACTCTGCAAACATTTGGTGGACTGTAACCCCGAAACAATATGTGCTACTTCACATCATGGTCTAACTATCAACTAAGTTTCAGCTTGATTGGATGTAAACTGTAGGAGGAGTTAGCCGGAAACGAAAAGTTTACAGAAATTTTCAAAGAGGCTCCACATCATGGTCTAACTATAAATGAAGTTTCAGCTTGATCCGATGTAAAATGAAGGAGGAGTTAACTGGAAATGAAAAGTTTACAGAAATTTTCAAAGGGGCATGACTCTGCAAACATTTGGTGGACTGTAACCCCGAAACAATATGCGCTGCACCACATCATGGTCTAACTATATACCAAGTTTCAGCTTGATCGGATGTAAACTGTAGGAGGAGTTAGCCGGAAAAGAAAAAGTTTACGGACAGACGTCATACCCCGTAACATAATACGTCCCGTTTTTCAAATGGGCGTATAAAAATGTAGATATTTTTGGTTGGAAAAAGCACCTTATCGAGAGCTATGTTTTACAACTGAAAAGTATTGATAGTTTTCTTATTTCTTGACAAAAATACATAATCATGTTGTGCATTCTCTTTAAAAATGCCTCGGTAAATGCCAAAGCCAACACCAACAGGATCCACACCAAAATCCATATGCCCACCTTCCCTTAGGTGGGGAGGACATAAAACTGAATGCCATTTGCAATATTGAGGGTTGAGCGCAAAACTATAGTAACTCAAACATATTTTTGAAACCCTTGTTTAGGGGCAACTTGGACCCCTTTGTAAACAATGCAAATTTAAGTGCCATTGCTCGTATTGCCATTGCTCATACGAGCAATGGCACCTAAATTTTCATTGTTTACAGAAAGAAATGTTGTAATCTTCATAACGCCTTCATGGTGAGGAGATTAGGTTTGGGGAAAAACAACCATCTGACTTACGCCTGTCTTGCGCTCAACCCTCGATATGTAGTGCAGTGAATGTAATAGATCCTTAAAATAGGGAGAATCATGTTATTACAATAAGTGAGTCTGCTGACATGTTTGTTCTTGGTGCTCCTGGCTGAGAGGTTGTGTGAATATCTGTTCCAAGAATGATAAAGGTTTATTGTTCTCAAGTCATATTCTTCCAGTGTGTGACGATCCTAGCCAAGAATTAGCAAGAACCTAGTTATCAAGGACACCCAATAATTCCTAAATGTACTTGTCCACTTGACTGTCTTATGTCAAAATTTATTGCTGTTGACTGACATACACTGCAGAACCAGATTAAAATGCTTCTCAGACCTTGCCATACTGAATAAATTAAGACACCACACCCATTTCTAAATTTTCAGCAAATCTGTTTACTTGATCCAGTTTGTTGATACAAATTCAATGGCAGACAAACAACGCAGATCAGATCGTTTGGCTTCTTCAGAAGCCAAATGATCTGGATCTCCACTGTTTGCAAAGACAAGACATATCCAGGTTCAGCAGGATAGTAAATATGTGAATGAGACCATAAATTATATATGTCAAATACGATGAACCACAAAGAACTTACCATTGGGCACCATTATTCCTATAACCATTGATCCCACTATGATAGAGATGGTGATGACCTTGAAATGAAATTCTGGAATCTTACCGCTACCTGGTACGTCCTCTTTGGGTTTCTTAAAGGAAACAATTAATAAATACAAAAGGCTGATGCATAACTAAAGACATTTTTCTTATTTTTCCACGAAAATATAATTTGTGGGCCTTCATTAAAAGCACCCCACCAAGTTTTTCCTGGAGAAATAAGAAAACTATTTACCTTAGATATGTCCTCTTACCTACAGCTATTACTGATGAAAGAGACAGTCATGCAGTTTGCTTTGCATGCATGGCAGCCTTTAGGCGTTAACACTCTCTAGCCAAAATTAGCAGCTAAGACTGTAACATTTCTTTTTATTTTTCACAAATAGTTAGGCATTTTATTAAAACCATTTCCAACTTTGCAAGGGAGATAATTTTGAACAAAATGTCAAACCTTACTTTCTATGAAGATCAACAAAAAATATTTTTGTTTAACACTTAGCACTATGGATAAAAATTTCAGTAGATGACATATTGAAATATTTTTCATATTTTTCCAGGAAACAGGTTTTGATATTTCAATGGTGACAATTTGCATGAAATGTCAAATACTGTTTTCTGCAGAATATAAGAAAAAATATCACCAATTTGTCAGCCACTGAAAATAGCCCAGAGAGTGTAAGGGTTAAAAAACAAAACAAAACAAAAAATGTCATATACTGATATTAAAAGTAAGAAGGTTAACTGTACAGTTTTACTCCATCTCTAATAAATGCAGAGTAAAATGAAAGAAATTATTAAAACAAAAA
The DNA here is from genome assembly GCA_964016985.1 of Anodontia alba. Taxonomy (NCBI): domain Eukaryota; kingdom Metazoa; phylum Mollusca; class Bivalvia; order Lucinida; family Lucinidae; genus Anodontia; species Anodontia alba. The sequence continues at coordinate 51,608,683 of OZ024822.1, forward strand.
GACAACAGATCTGAAAAATGAGACAATTGTACAAGCTGCAGAAGGTTGTGAAAAATGGCAAAAAGAAAGCTGTTTCCTAAGAAAGGGGTCCTCATTGCCTTAGTGGGCAAAAAGCCCCTATAAGATTACATATTTGTGCAGTCTGAACAGGGTCTTCCAGGGTTCGCACTAGGATTTTTTTTTCTTTCGCCACCATTTTCGCCAATTTGATTTTTTTTGTGCCATTTTCTTTAACTTTGAGCCAGATTTTGAGCCAAATTTTGGTCATTTTTCGCCAAAGAATTATCTTGTCAGAAAAAAAGGTGTTCATTTACTGATTCCTTTAATTGCAGCAGTAGATTCAAGAATCAGTATAGTGTGAAATGTGTGGGGAAATTAATTCTCACACTGATTTTTAAAACTTCTGCTGTAATAAATTAATTACAATGTCATGAATTAATAATAAGTCTTTGTTTTGCATATCGAATGATGAAGTCACAAAAAATAGAACACTTTACATGGAAACAAAAGTTGTGAAAAGTGTTGTATAAGCCAATAAATATAATATTATTAATGTATTATACTGTGAGAGAATAACGTGACAATATTCATTTGTACCCTGATAAATGCGGGGTAAGTTTCTTCTACAGCAGGTTTTACTGTTTTAAGGGAGCTAACTGCAACTGACTTAAAAGGGAGTTAACTGCCATTGCTTTACGAATCGGGTCTAAGCAAAATGGAATGGGGAACAGCATTTTTTTATGAATCGCGCCAATAAAAAAGAGGGGTCATGCTTATACAATAAGCGGTTAGCCAGTACATTGAACACCCTTCCGTAAGAAACTTGTAACTGCCAATCTTGAAGTAGTGGAAAGAGCGAATGACTGTAGCAAATACATGTTTCATGATAAATCGCTACAATCTGTGGGGATCTAATGCGCGATCCGGACCATCGTAGAAATAATATTACTTCAAATGGGCAAATTTATTTGGGGACCCATTTCACGTTCGATACTCGAAACTAGAACATCGGAGACTAATGCGTCCGCCTCCGAAGCATTTATTCGTGTTTTTTTTGGTTTTTTTTTTTTCGGGACGACATTCGTTGATCGCCAAATAAAATTAAGGCTCATAAGACGGTACCAAAACATGCTTAATTAAAAGTGTACTTACCGCTTCAATAAGCTGAACCGATTAATGACAATAATTATTTCTCGTGTAATCAAATTGTTTCCATCTTTGTGTTTGACAAAGGATTCAACGTGATTACATTCTGGGTAAATTTCCGTGACGTAGGCGATGCGACTCTGACATTAATTCCTGATTGGTAGTTTCGGCAGAGCGTCATGAATATTGAGGACGAAAGGCGTGGAAAGTGGGCGGTGCTACTGTCAAACTGCCCATCACGGCACATGACCTTATATCGCTTTCATCAAATTCAGATTGAGTTGTTAATTGGCGAATTATACAATCAAGTAAGGTGCGATAGACACTCGCGACAATTATATGGCTCAGTAGCAGGTAATTCAGGCGATGTTTTTTTCGCCACTTGTTTTCGCCAATTTATGATTTTTTGTGCCAAATTTTATTTTTCTGCGCAAATGGCGACAATGGCGATCGGTAACGCGAACCCTGGTCTTCTTTGTCTGCTTAAGTCACTGTGTACTTAATAGTGTAGAAAATCCTTGTTTTTCATAAGCTTACCCCTTCCTGTATAAAATTTATAAAGTCATAAACATTTAGCTAAGGCAATACAATATAAATCAGTTGCAGCATTTCTAGCACATTATGTTTCCCTTTCAGATACATTTTAACCCTTCTCTTGCTGAACAAGACATGCCTTGTCTAAGCAAACAGTATAGATCAGATCAGTTGGCTTCTGAAGAAGCCAACTGATCTGGATCTGCACTGTTTGTTATTAAATATGTGAATTTCTATCAAAAATCCGGATCAAGTAATCTGATTGGCTGGAAATTAGAAGTGGGTGTGGCATCTTAATTTATTCAGCATGAGAAGGGTTAAGTATTAGCACTCTGCAGCTTAATCATCATGCAAAAATAGTCATTGTCTTATTTTTCACAAAAAGACTCTTTACTTCATTCAATCTATCAATAATTATCAAGTCTTATTTTCTGTGAAAAGTAAAAGAAAAATATTAGTTAAAAAAAGTGTACTTTTACTTATAAACAACAGATTAATGTGTACATTTTCAACTCTAGAATCTCTCTAATGTGCTTTGCAAAATCAGGCACTTTCTAATATCAGTGGATGGCTAAATAAGTACAAAAACATTTCATAAATGTTTTAGGTTTTCAACAAAATCATAGAAACACTTCATTTATTCTGAATCATTAGTTTCTATAGTAAAATGGGAGAATCAGGGTGGATTGGGGTAGGTTGGGAGGTATGGAGGGCTGTGTTTGTGTCTGGAGGAGGGTAGGAGCAGGATTAAAAAATTAAGGCAGTTTATGTGATGTGTTTTTGAATGGACACTTGGTGGTTTGAAGCACTCTGTTTTCAACACGTTTTACAAATTACCAAATCTTTTATTGTAAAGCTGCACTAACATCATTTTTAGAATTAAAATTGTTTTTAAATTCATTTTAAATTACAGAACAGTTGAAACTTTTTCTGGTTTTTATAGGTAACACTGGACAAGACAAATAAAGATACTCTCCCAAGGACCTGTGCAAAAAATATATATATATACATATATATACATCATAATGACAAACTACAGAACCTGCCTTATGGTTTCAGGTAAAAATGTGGGAGAAAGCAAATAATGTTGTCTTGTAAGATTTATGCCAGTAGTTAATGAAAATTTTTACAGATTTCTTCAATAATCATCTGATTTAAATGCTAAAATAAGCAAAAATCTGTTTTGACTGTATCATACATGGGACTGTCCTAAAATATCCAGACTTTTCATGCTCATTCTTTTCACGTGCACATTACAAAAACACACCTATATAAATATATAGAAAATTTCATCTCCAGAAACTGAAAATTTTCATATAAAAACTCTGATATTTTTCATATTTCCGCTGATAATATAGATTGTGGCTACTTGTTACAACTGCCTCTTTGAGGTGGTTCTAATGAGTACCCACAATCTATGTTTTTGAGCAAAAATAAGAAAAAATAATGTATACTCCTGAAAACCCCAGTTTTACTTATATAAAAGTGGGGTTTAGGGAAGTCAAACTTATAAAGGCATGTTTTCGTGATGAGCTACCAACATATATTATACATGAGGGAAAAGTATATTTTATCGCCTATAAATTGGTCTGTTTGTGTTCACAATGAGAAGTGCATATTTACAAATTTTTGAGCATTTAAACATGTGTTTGGGCTTACATGGACTCTAGGCTTGAGGAACAGAGATCTGTAATAAAACTCCTTTTAGAAGGTGAAAAACTTTGCCACATTTTTCAAAGGTTGCAGAAAAGTTTTTCTAAAGCCTACAACGTTTTAACCCTTAAACTGAAAATCACAACAATTGTTGTCTGCTTTGTCATCTGCTTGTGATTTTAAGTCATTTCTGCAAACAGTGTGGACCCAGATCAGACTTCTTTACAGTGTGGACCCAGATCAGACTGCTCCTTTAGGGTCTGGTTCCAAACTGTTTGCCTGTATGCAAAACTAGGTTTGAAAAGTTTGCAAGAATATTCAGCAGACGATATAAACAGATGACATTTTCAGATGCAGGTTTTCTTGGCGTTTTAAGGGTAAAGCTAGGTTTCACAGCTTAGAGAGAGAAGGGCAAGCATGAAGGACAAGCCTAGGCCAGGGAGGCCCACTGAGACAGTGAACTCTAAAATGATGGATAATGGTGAGGTTTTAGTCAAGAGAGATAATAAAGTGACACTGCAGGAGGTAGCTAATCAGCTTAGCATTGGTAAAGCATCCGTGATCCAGATTTTACACAAAGGACTAGGTAGGAGCAAGATAAAGAGTCAAGAGAGTGCCAAAACAGCTGACAGAAGACCAAAAGGCATTCAGGGTGACCACAGCAAAAGAATGTTTGAAGCATTCTAACCATGATGAAAATAAGTTTTTGAACTATATTGTCAATGGGGATGAAATGTGGGCTCATTATGCTGAACCTGAAACAAAGGCTTAGTCAAAGCAGATGAAACAAGCTGCTTCCCCACCTCCCAAGATGTTGAAGCTGTCACCATCCACTGGTTAGGCTATGCTGTTGCTTTTGGGATTCATGTGTGAATAATACTGGCTCATTTCATGCCATAGCAAAGATAAGGCGCTTTTTTTCGCATCCGAAAAATGCTGATATCTTTCTTATTTCTTCATGAAAACATATGTTGTGGATACTCATTAGAAGCGCCTCAGTGAGGCGCTTCTAATGAGTTCCCACAACATATGTTTTTGTGGAGAAATAAGAAAAATATTATGTGGATACCCCCTCTTATCTGTAGCTATGTCATGCAAAAGGGGGAACTATGACTTCTTCTAGACCATACTATTCAGAAGTACTTTTGAACAAAAAAAAAAAAAGCAAAAAAAAAAACAAAGAAAAACTGAAAAAAGTTGCGTCCCAGGCTAGCCCAGAAAAATGTCCTTATTTTGCATGACAATGCCCCCCCTCATACTGCCTCAATTACAGTAGAACTTATCAGCTCCTTTAAGAATCAATTATTGTCCCAACTTGCATATAGTCCCCCTGCAGCTTTTATTTGTTTCCAGAACTGAAACAAAGGCTCGCTGGAAACAAGTATTAGACCAGGGTGGCTTTGATTTCAACTGTAAATCGGTACTTCAACAGGAAGGCTACTTCATGGTTTGTAGTGGGAATACAATAGCTCCAACAAAGATCGCAAAAGTGTATAGATGGCAAAAGTGTATAGATATAGGTTGGGAATACTTTGAAAAATATTTAATTGTTTTTGAGAAAGAGCAAAAAGTCTAGATATTTCCAAGTGAGAACTAAGCAATTTTAACCCTAGTACTGCTGAACCCAGGTATACCATGTCTTTGCAGACAACTGTTTATCATTAAGTATGTAAATATATATCAACAACTTGGATTAAGTAATCTGATTGACTGAAAATTTAGAAGTGGGCATGGCATCTTATTTATTCAGCAGGGCAAGGGTTAATGCATGAAAAACATTTGTAATCTCTCTATTTTTGCCTGAAAAATTTAAGAGATGTACATAAGTATTTTTATATATTTTTGTATATATGAAGATCTAACACATGCCATGCTGGATAACTTGAGATGCTACACCCACTGCTAATTTTCACCCAATCAGATTACTTGATCCAAGTTGTCATTAAGTGTCATTCAGTAAATTCACATACTTAATGGCAAACAGTGCAGACTCAGATCAGTTGACTTCTTCAGAGGCCAACTGATCTGGATCTACTGTTTGAAAAGGCAGGTCATATCAGGGTTCAGCAGGACTAGGGGTAACAAAACCTATAAAATAATAAAACAACAACAACAAAAAAAACAACAAAAAAACATATATACGCATGCAGGAATTAAGAAACAATGCTTATTGGTACTAAAAAAGAACTACAGATATATGTAGTTTTAGAACCTGTGTCATGTATATACAAGCAAAAGCTTTCAGAAATTACATAGAACATTTTAAGGGTATATATAAGCCATAGCTCTTGATTAGGCACTTTTTTCAACCAAAAAGTAGCTATATTTTTCTTATTTCTCAACAAAAACATATGTTGTGGGTACTCATTAGATGCGCCTCGGTGAGGCGCTTCTAATGAGTACCCACAACATATGTTTTCGTCGAGAAATAAGAAAACTATTTACCTGACACCCACTCTTATCTAGACCTATGTAAGCAAAAGCATAGAAGTGCTACAACTTGGATGTCTTAAAGAGCCATATTTGGTGATAATTTTAGGATATTTTCTCCAGTTCTTCATAAAAAAAAAAACAACAACAACAAAATATGTTGCTTATTATAAGCATCTTGCCAAGGTGCCTCTACTGAGTATTAAGCATAAAATTTGTACTATATATTTCATGGATTAATCATCACTACTAACATAATATTCTTATAATAAAATACCGAGGGCTCTAGAAAAGCAGAATAATCAAGTATATACTTTCCTTAACCCATTTATGCCTAGTGGACTCTTCTACCACAACTCTTTGGACTTGCCCATTTCTAATCAAAGGGGTAATTGTTTAATTTTGATTATTACTGTAATTCTATAGAAATTCCAATAGGTAATGCAAATGATGTTGATCCTGATCAGATGCAACATTCTAAAATAGTTTTAATTATTACATGTACAGTGTTCTATGGAAATTCCAAAAGTTAATGCAAATGGTGTAGATGCTAATCAGACGTCGTATTCTGTGGCATCTGATCTAGGTCTACACTGTTTGCCAATGCCCCTTTTTAAGCAACACTAGGCATAAATGGGTTAATTGTTAACCATTAAAGCACTCAGCAAAACTGTAGAAGAGAAAATAAGACATGACTTTTCATATGAATTGTCTGCTAGGTAGATGATTCAGATGAAATCTCAAGCTTTATTTTCTCTGAAAAACACAAAAAAAAAAAAAAAAAAAAAAAAAAATCAAACTGTTTTCTTCTGCAGTTGTGATTAGTGATTTAAGGGTTAAAAGGCATTGATTAAACAGCAGATTCATCTGATCCTGAGATAACACATGCCATATTATCCTAACTACACCACAACCTCTTTATAACACTATTGTTGGGGTCCATAGCATAAACCATGTTAGTTAAACAACCGTGTTATATCCAAACAAAAATGTATAGATTGTATTGAAAAATGACCATTTATGGTCATTTTTCAATATAATCTATACATTTTTTTGGTCCATCTTTGAACCGTGTTATATCCAAAACTGTGGTATAACGAACCGTGTTATAAAGAGGTTGTAGTGTATTGTGACACCTCAACTTCTTACCATGCTGAACAAGTACCTTTTACTGCCAGTTGATGTGGCAAACAGTAGAGACCCTGATCAGATGCCACAGAATGATGCCTCTGATCTGGGTCTATTCTGCAGCATCTGACCTGGGTCTACACTATTTGCTCAGGCCTGTCTGTCCCAATATATACAACTTATTACTGTAATAACTTGATCTGGCGGACAGTATCACGTCAAGTGGATGAGCTGATATCATCGGATCACACGAGATGCTAAGCATTGAGTGTGATCCAATAATATCATTTCATTCATGAGAAGTGACACAGTACACCAGATCAAGTTACTACAGTAATGATGTTTTTATTATATACCTTATCTCTCATTTGTGTTCATAATTTTACTCATATTATGCTGAAATGCGTGAACTACTGATACTGCGTTTCGAATATTGATGTCATTAGTGGCCAATGTTATAGTTTTGGTTCCAATGCATAAAATGACATTTGGTTATGTCACTGCAAAACCATGGAACCGGCATAAGCCAGGATACTGAAAAGAAATTGGAAAACTCTACTAGCTTGATACAGAAAGTTGTACTTTTATGTCGGAAAGTGGCTAGTAGGCAGTGGTATTTTTCCTTTGTGTATTTAAATAGGCATGTTTTCATAATGACATTTTTTTTTTTTGATGAAAAAAGAATCACCTTATTTAAAACTACAACACATGGATGGACAAGGAATGCTCAGAGCAAACAGGTAAGAATCATCAATGGTTGCAGTCACCACATTACAAAAAACATGCCTATTCAAATATATTGAAAATTTAATTCACAACCAAACCTGAAAGTTTTCAGATAAAAAGTATATTTTTTTTTATATTTCTGCTCAAAACATAGATTGTGGGTACTCATTAGAACTGCCTCACCAAGGCAGTTTTAAGGAGAGTTCTAAGGAGCACCTACAATCTAAGTTTTTAGCAGAAATAAGAAAAATAATGTTTACCCCCGTAAACCCCAGGTTTTCTACATAAAAGTGGGGTTTAAGGTGTCAAACTTATATATGTATGTTTTTGTGATAATTAAAAACAGGAGTGCAATATAAAAAAAAAATACTTTCTCTTGTTATGGGTCATTTGTAGTCAGAAGTATTGTATAGGTTCAGTGGTTAAAACTTTAACCCTTAAAGCGCCAATCACAACAACTGTTGTCTGCTTTGTCTTCTGCCGGTTACTTTAAAAGTCATTGTTGCAAACAGTGTGGACCCAGATAAGAGTCTGATCTGGGTCCACACTGTTTGCCTATATGCAAAATGTATGTTTGAAAAGTTTGCAAGAAGATGCAGCAGATGACATTTCAGATGCAAGTTTTCTTGGCATTTTAAGGGTTAATTTTTGGGGGCTTTGACAAAAAAATGTCATATTGATTAGAACACACTACACAAACAATCAAACACACCATAACACCAGATAAGATGTTTTTGAGCCAAACAATATTGATATTCTTCTTATCACATGTTGTGGTACTCATTAGATGCACCTCACTGAGTGCTGTACCCACAACATAAGTTTTAATGGAGAAACATTACGAAAACACGCCTATACAAAACTACTGAAAATTTTACAACCAAAAAAGAAACATTTTCAGATAAAAAAATTCTGATAGTTTTCATATTCCTGTTCAAAACATAGATTGTGGGTACTTGTTAGAACCACCTCAGCGAGGCAGGTCTAACAAGTATCCACAATCTATTTTTTTAGTAAAATAAGAAAAATAATTCATACCCCTGTAAACCCCAGTTTTACTATATAAAAGTGGGGTTTAAGGGGGTCAAAATAAAAAAGGCGTGTTTTCGTGACGTAAGAATAATATTTTCTTGCACACCAGATAAGGAAATCCTGGATTTAACCCTAGGATAGACATTTTTATCCTCTCCGTGTTATCCTACCAAGGGTAAAATAAAAATTGAGAATTCTCATGTACTTGTGATTGTAACTCACATCACACCATCGTTAAGATTTACATCACTGAATGTGATGACATCATTAAATATCACAGTAATGTAATCGCAATATGGTGGACGTCGGCAATGAAAGTGACTGCATTATTAAAAAATCTACTTTCAGAAATGAAAGGTGTGCAAGAAAAAGGCTCCATCATGGATTTGAGGGGTAGACAGATAAATCCATCCCTAGCAATCACAGTCTGGCATCATATGGCAAGCCTTGTGATGCCACACAGTGATCCTCGGGATGGAGTTTTCCATCTTACCAATGACAGATCCTCACACCAATGATAGATCCTTATAATCTGGATACCCCCTCTTATCTATAGCTATGACACACTCAAACCCACACAAACAATTCCTTTTGAAATGTTATTATGCACAAAGCTAAACCTTAAGAGTGAAGACAAGGCTTGTCAAATCAACACATATGCAAAATGTAAGAATAGTAAATGTCCTAAAATTTCATACACAAATTTTCTGAGAAAATGGCATATGTAAACAGAGCAGACCCTGACTGGACTGCTCCTGGTTGGATCAGGGTCTACCCTGTTGGCTATTCCATCAAATACTTGGTGAAACAATATCATAAAAACAAACAAAAAATCAACAAAATTTCAGCAAAATGAAAATAAAATAAAATGTTGGAAATTTTAGGACATAACCATTATGCACACATATCAGCTCAAAAATGTCTCTTTAATGTAAGCAAGACCTGCTTGCATTAATAACACTTTTTTTTTTTTTTTGCAGCTCCCATCATCATGAACACATGCCTATATAATTTTGACGCCCTTAAACCCCACAAAAAAACCGCGGAAAGCGATGTCGCACCTGCGGGGATTAAGTCATACAAGTTCCTATTTGTATTGAAAAAAATCTGTTTTGCAGTATTCAAGAAACTGATGGGTTAGAAAAATGGACAAAGTAGAAAATTTGGAATATTGGCTAGCAAAATTTTATCTAAACCTGTCCATTATTTCACAAGATATTGATATTGAGCGGATATCATTTTTGCCCACTAATCAAGGCCAGTAACTCAGCTGAAAATTGACGAAATCCCAAGCTAGGTATTGTTAACAACGATATGTATGCAAGATATGATCCTAATCCATCAATTCTTTCACAAGATATTGAGCGGAAACCAATTTTGGGCATAAATCAAGGGCCCCTAACTCTGCTGAAATGAATCTGAAATTTATGTGCAAACAATATGCACATCTTCAGACCATGACCTATTCATATGTGATGTTTCAAAGCTATTGGCTTAAAACTGCAGGAGGAGTTACGCTCACGAAACACCCACTGACTATAAGGGTTTTAGGCAAAAACTGACTAATTTATCAAAGCAAAAAAAGTTGAAAAAAAATATCTGAGATTTATGTGCAAACAATATGCAAATCTTCAGACCCTGACCTAATCACCTGTGAAGTTTCAAAACTATTGGCCTAAAACTGCAGGAGGAGTTGTGCTCACGAGACACCCACTGACTATAATGGTTTTAGGTAAAAACTGACTAAGTTAACAAAGTTAACAAAGTTGAAAAAAAAAATCTGAGCATTATGAGCAAACAATATGCACATCTACACACCATGGCCAAAACATCTGTGAAGTTTCAAAATGATTTGGCAAAAACTGTAGGAGGAGTTGCGCTCACGAGACACCCACTGATTATTAAGGTTTTAGGTAAAAACTAAGTTAACAGAGCGAAAAAAGTTGAAAAAAAAAATCTGAGAATTATGAGCAAACAATATGTGCATCTACACACCATGGCCGAAACATCTGTGAAGTTTCAAAATGATTGACCAAAAACTGTAGGAGTAGTTGCGCTCACGAGACACCAACTGACTATAAGGGTTTTAGGTAAAAACTAAGTTAACAAAGCGAAAAAAGTTGAAAAAAAAAAATCTGAGAATTATGAGCAAACAATATGTGCATCTACACACCATGGCCAAAACATCTGTGAAGTTTCAAAATGATTGGCCAAAAACTGTAGGAGGAGTTGCGCTCACGAAACACCAACTGACTATAAGGGTTTTAGGTAAAAATCGACTAAGTTAACACTGCGGAAAAAGTTGAAAAAAAAAATCTGAGAATTATGAGCAAACAATATGCACATCTACACGCTATGGCCAAAACATCTGTGAAGATTCAAAATGATTGGCCAAAAACTGTAGGAGGAGTTGCGCTCACAAGTCAATTGTTCACGAACGGACAAACGGACGAACGGACGGGTCAAGGCACGCCTATATTGCACCTGCGTGCTAACACAAGTGCGACAAAAACCAGGGTTTGCAGGGGTATATATTATTTTTCTCATATTGCTAAAAAGCATAGATTGTGGGTACTTGTTAGAACTGCCTTGCCGAGGTAGTTCTAACCAGTACCCACAATCTATGTTTTGAGAAGAAATATGAAAAAATATCAGAATTTTTTATCTGAAAATGTTCCTTATTTGGTTGTAAAATTTTCAATATATTTGAATAGATGTGTTTTCGTAATGTTTAGAAGGGAACCAAAAGCCACTCAGACTGAGTCACCTCCCCCTGAAATATATCTATTCCCTAAAAACAACAAGACAAAAGTCACAGCTACTTATAACAAAACTGGTTCTTCTTCTTTTGTCTTGCTTGCTGTTGGCTGTATTTTTACAGGGCTGTAAAATTCCAGCAACCTGCTTGCATTTGCAAGCAAATTTTAAGACAGGGCAAGTGAGAGTTTCAAAACTTTCTAAATGAAAAAATTAGACCATGAGGGCAAGTAGGTTTTGAAGGAATTTTACACCTTTGATTTGCACATACTGATTTTTTTTATCCCATCAACAGCATTTCAGTCGTTTCAGTGTAATGATGTGGATATTACATGATAAAGACTCTGAGCAAGGCAGCAGTGTACATTTCATAAAAAAGAACATGCCTATATAATACTGAACCCCTTAAACCCCACTTTTATATAGTAAAACTGCAGTTTACAGGGGTCTACATTAATTTCTCTTATTTCTGCTCAAAAACATACATTGTGGGTACTTGCTGAGGCAGTTCCAATGAGTACCCAAAATCTATATTTTAAGCAGAAATATGAAAAATATCAGAGATTTTTATCTGAAAATTTTCAGTTTTTAGAGGTGAAATTTTCTATATATATGAATAGGTGTGTTTTCATAATGTATGAGTGAATTACACCTACAGTATAACTTCAATGGCTGGAACACCTACAGTTCATTTACCATGGCTAATTCACTCCTTTTTGAGACCCTAGGAAATACATGTATTTTCAATAGCTCAAGAAAACAAAGTTTTTAGTAAAATTTTCTTACCTTATCCTGAAAATGTAAGTTGTGTGTACTCATTAGGATTACATCACTGAGGCAATTCTCATGCGTACACTCAATATACCACTATTTTATAGAGGATGGAAAAGATATCTCAATTATCCCCATATGCCTCCTGACCTGGTGCTATGATTGACCCTCAGTCACTCTCTCCCTGCCTAGGACCAATTTTTTAATGGTCCCAAAGGTGTTTGAGCCATTGAAGTTTGACTGTACATGGGGTTCAAACTCAAAACTGTTCAAACAGTTGGCTAGCTAGCACTAATTGCTACATTAACCCATTTATGCCTATCTTTCCATAAAATGGACATTGGCAAGCAGTTTAGACACTGCAGAATGTAGCATCTAATTAGAGTCTACACTGTTTGCATTAAATACAGGAATTTCTATAAGGCATGGTCATAATAAAAACTACCAAAAACTCCTTCTATTAGAAATGGATCTGTCTAAAGAGTTATGGTAGAAAATTCTACTTGGCATAAATGGGTGTTCCTGGCCAGGTCTAATTAGAAAAGCCATATTGGACAAAAATAAGGCTAAATGCTTTTACATGGTCTATAATGACCTAGATAATTTGCACATTTAGTTGAATCAGTTTTCTCAGTTCACTTTCAGGCATCAATAATTTTCATCATGAAAACATGCCTATATAATTTTGACCCCCTTAAACCCCACTTTTATATAGTAAAACTGGGGTTTACAGGGGTATACATTATTTTTCTTATTTCTGCTCAAAACATAGATTGTGGGTACTTGTTAGAACTGCCTAGATGAGGCAGTTCTAATGAGTACTCACAATCTATATTTTGAGCAGAAACATGAAAAATATCAGAATTTTTTATCCGAAAATTTTCATTTTTTGGTGGTAAAATTTTCAGTATATTTGAATAGACATGTTTTCGTAATGTCAAGCAAATATCAATGCCCAAATATGACCATGCTACTATATACACAGGTCTAGATAATAAGGGTATTCACATAGTTCCAAGATAAAGGCGTATTCAGTCATTTTGTATTTCTCCATAAAAACACTTGTTATAGGTACTCATTAAGAAGCATCCCAATAAGATGCTTCTAATGAGTACCAACAACATGTTTTTGCAGAGAAATGATAACAAAACATCAATACATTTTGGTTGAAAAAGAAAAAGATAAAGGCGTATTCAGTCATTTTGTATTTCTCCATAAAAACACTTGTTATAGGTACTCATTAAGAAGCATCCCAATAAGATGCTTCTAATGAGTACCAACAACATGTTTTTGCAGAGAAATGATAACAAAACATCAATACATTTTGGTTGAAAAAGAAAAAAAAAAAAACAGCAAACAAAACAAAAAAAAAAAAAAAAAAAAAAAAAAAAAAAAAAAATAACACACAAAAAAAACAAGTGTTGTCAGAAGACAACGCAGCTCGCCGTAATGGGCTGATCAGATAAGAAAACAATCTTTAAATATTAAAAGATTAAATGCAGAACTTAAACACAGCTGTAAATGACAGAGTATGATCTGACTTTGATGTTGGAAGAATGTAAAACTGAGGGATGGGGTATATGCCACTAAAATATCTCCCCTTAGGTTGGTGTGGAGTGAATATGAAAGCTATATCTTACATGCCGAGTCCCTTAGGTTCGTGTGGATGAAATATGAAAGCTATATGTTACATACTTGAGCAGTAATGTACACTTTTTAAACTTATACACAGTTGTAAATGACCAAGTATGACCTGACCTTGACCTAGGCAGAAGGTCAAACTGAGGAAGAGGGGTTACTATTGAAAGGTCTTACCCTAAAGTAGGTGTGGGCCAAATATTAAAGTGGCATGTTGAATACTTCAGCAGTTACGAACACTTTTCAAATCCTAAACGCAGAACTCCAACATGGGTTTAAATGACAAAGTATGACCTGACCTTGACCTATGCAGAAGGTCAAACTGAGGGAAAGGTGTGTGCTATTGAAAGGTCTTACCCTAATACTGGTATGGGGCAAATATTAAAGCAATATTTTGAATACTTTAAGCAGTTACAAACACTTTTCAGAACTTAAACGCAGAACTCAAACATGGGTTCAAATGACAAAGTATGACCTGACCTTTACCTAGGCAGAAGGTCAAACTGAGAATTTGTTTGTGTTGAGGTTTTACGGCCCAGTCAACCCAATGGGGTCATGTCGAGCACGGTCAGTTTACCTAACCACACGTTTACTGGGCAGGCTTAGTCCTCTAAGCGGTTAACCAGTATTGTGCACATTCTTTCACCAGAAACTGACAACTGCCCTTCTTGAATCAGCGGAAGGGAGAGAATGACCGCAGAAAATATTTCATGCTCTCCTGGTCTCCAGTCGGACGGTTCATCCAACTGAGCCACCGAGGCCGGCGTCAAACTGAGAAAGGGGTGTGTGCTATTGAAAGGTCTAACCCTAAGGCTGGTGTGGGCAAAATATTAAAGCTCTATCTTGAATACTTCAGCAGTTATGTACACTTTTCTAAACTTAAATGCAGAACTCAAACATGGGTACAAATGACAAAGTATGACCTGATCTTGACCTATTCAGAAGGTCAAACTGAGAAAGGGGTGTTTGTTATTGAAAGGTCTAACCCTAAGGCTTGTGTGGGCCAAATATTAAAGCTCTATCTTGAATACATCAGCAGTTACAAACACTTTTCAAAACTTAAATGCAAAACTTAAACATGGGTGTAACTGACAAAGTAAGAACTGACCTTGACCTACATAAGGGTCTAACTAGGGGAGGGTGGTGTATGCTATTGAAAGGTCTTACCCTAAGGAAAGTATAGGCCAAATATGAAAGCAGTACCTTAAACAGTTAATAAACTATGCACACCTTTGAAAATTTACTGTGCTAATGCTTATGCCGATGCAGACGCCAATGACTGGGTGACAACATAAGCTCTCCAGGGACATAGTCCGGGTGAGCTAAAAATAAAACCTTTGTTATCTGAAACTATGCATCAAGATAAAAATTTTCTTATTTCTCCAAAAAAATCTATGTTGTTGATACTCCTTAGAAATAACTGGGCAAGGCTCTTCTAATGAGTATCTATACCATCACGAAAACACACCTATATAATACTGACCCCCTTAAACCCCACTTTTATATAGTAAAACTGGGGTTTACAGGGGTATACGTTATTTTTCTTATCACTGCTCAAAAACATAGATTGTGGGTACTCTTTAGAACCGCCTTGATGAGGCGGTTCTAACGAGTGCCCACAATCTATGTTTTGAGCAGAAATATGAAAAATATCAGAATTTTTACCTGAAAACTTTCATTTTTTGGAGGTGAAATTTTCAATATATTTGAATAGGTGTGTTTTCGTAATGCATGTTTTCACTAAGAAACAAGAAAAAATGTCAAAACTTTTTGAATGAAAAAGGCATCTTGCTAAGATCTGTGTACAGACTGATCTGGAGCAAAGCATCATGAAAACATGCCTATATAGTTTCGACCCCCTTAAACCGTACTTTTATACAGTAAAACAGTATACATTACTTTTCTTATTTCTGCTTATCCAAGGCAGTTCTAATAAAGAACCCACAACCTATGTTTTGAGAAGAAATATGAAAACTACCAGAATTGTTGATCTGAAAGTTTTCATTTTTTGGTGATAGAATTCTCAATATATTTGAATAGGCATGTCTTCATAATGGCGGTTCATAAAAGCATAAAGTCTTTTTTCTTTAACCAAAGTAACTCTAACACATTATGAGTTAATAAAATACATGAATCTATGTGCAAGATATTACCATGTCAATGTCTGATGCTGATGAAGTACATGTATACTAAAAAGTTCACATAAAATAATCAGTATTGTATCTGTCTTTTTTTTTTTCAGTAACGCAAAGTATCTGTTTAGACTGGTAAAGAAACATTGCTCCAGATAAGAGAAGTACAGTCAAACCTCAGTTGCTCCAACACCGATGGCTTGTTTACCATGGCTAATTCAAACTCGTTTTTGAGTCCCTACTTTTTAAAATTCTTCCAATAGATCAAAAAAAAAAAAAAAAAAATTTAAGGAAATTTTCTTACTATTTCATAAAATTGTATGTTGTGTGTACTCATTAGAATTGCCTCATTGAGGCTATTCTAATGAGTACACACAACATACCATTATTGTCCAGAAGCTCGAAAAAAATTACTAAATTGTCGCCATTGGCTTCCTGACCTGGCGTCATGATTAACTCTCAGTGGCTTGAACTACCCATATCTCGAACAAATTTTCCATTGTCCCAAAGATGTTCGAGCCATTGAAGTTTGACTGTATTCTGACAAATAATTTTCTTACTTCTTCCGGAAAGCATGTTGTGTGTATGTATCCATAAGAAGCACCTAAGTGTAGGCATTTCTAATGAGTAACCACAACACATGCTTCATAAGAAAAATATTAGGGCCCAGTTGTTCAAAGCATTGTTAGCTAAACGAGCTTGTTAATAACAAACCCGTAGCTAAGATATTTTCAAATACATAGATACTTTTGCTGCAAAAATAGGAGTAGCTTTTGCAATACCAAAGCTACTCATATTTTTTCAGCAGCTGTATTTGCCATATTTCAAGATAGAAATTTTAAAGTCATATTAGTTAGCAACTTCGTTAAGTTTTGAACAATTGGACTCTGAAAAAAAAAAAAAAGTGCATTATCTGGAACTATGCTTGAGAATCAGGTAAACTATAAGCAGTAACTGGTTTGATGAAATCCCTGTGTGTACTCAGAAATGAATTGTCAAAAATCCAGTACTGCTTATGGGTCAACATTTATTTCCCTAAATCCTCCCCACTAACCCATTCAGGAAGATACAAAAAGACATTTATTGATCCATTAAGTGAAAAAAATATGCACAAGCAAATCTCAGAATTTGAGCAGAGTCGGAGTTTTAAGCTTGAGGTATGCCAAGCTGGGCAGTTAACACACTCACTTTATTTCCTGAACAGGATAAGTCCTTTTTTTTTTCTTTTTTTTTTTTTTGGATTTTACAGCCCTTTTAAGAATATTTCACTTATATCGGGCAAATCATTCATCAAAGGTGGGTAAAAACCGCAGAACCCAAACGAAAAACCATCTGACCATCCATAAGCAGAACTTGGCTTTCCTACATGTGACCTGAGCGAGGCTTGAACCACAGCTGTGAGAAATTTTAACCTAATGGATTATAAGAGTCAACTCTCCTATTTACCAGGCTACTGGATAAGTCCTCTAAGCAGTTAACCCTTAAAGCGCCAAGAAAACCTGCATCTGAAAATGTCATCTGTTTATGTCGTCTGCTGAATATTCTTGCAAGCTTTTCAAACCTATTTTTGCATATAGGCAAACAGTGTGGGCACAGATCAGACTGCTCCTAGAGGAGCAGTCTGATCAGGGTCCACACTGTTTGCAAAAAATGACTTTTAAAATCACAAGCAGATGACAAAGCAGACAACAATTGTTGTAATTGGCAGTTTAAGGGTTAACAAGTACTTGTGCACATACTTTCACCAATAATTGACAACTGCCCTTCTTGAATCATCAGACCATAGAAATGATTTCATGACAAGTCTCCACAAATGTAATATTGCCCAGCTAGGATTCAAACCTGCCACACTTAGATCTGGTCAGACACACTAAAATTGCACTACTGAGCTCAGTGCAAATCTCAGAAAATGATTAACACATTATAAACTGAGTAGATTCTCCCACACTATATATTGGAAGAGTCCAATTTCAAGTTTAGACTCATCAAGCTATGAGATTCAGATATTCCTAAAGAAAAATGGGTAAACTGTTTGCAAACAATGGAGACCCTGGTCAGATTCTACATTTTGCAGCATCTGATCTGGGTCTGCATTGTTTGCTACTTACCCTTTTAGGGGTATCCAGACTATAATGGGTTATGTTTGAACATCAGGTATTTTGACAAATATAATTTCTAAACACTGAAATTCTCCATGCACATATTCATTAGGTCTGTAACAAATATGTCTGGTTTCAAAGCCATGTGTGATAATTAAAGCAAGTAGTATGATATTGTTATTAATCAGTATAAGCTTGAGAAAACTAATCATCACGAAAACATGTCTATTCAAATATACTGAAACTTTTACTACCAAAAAAATGACAATTTTCAGATAAAAAATTCTGATATTTTTCATGTTTCTGCTCAAAACATAGATTGTGGGTACTCGTTAGAACCGCCTCGACGAGGGGGTTCTAATGAGTACCACAATCTATGTTTTGAGCAGAAATAAGAAAAATAATGTATACCCCTGTAAACCCCAGTTTTACTATATAAAAGTGGGGTTTAAGGGGGTCAATATTTTATAGGCATGTTTTCATGACGTAAATTTGGAAAGTTATAATTTTGTCAAAGTCACTTTCTTCAGAACCAAAAATCTACATGCACAGCTTCAACATGTTTGTAGCATATAATTTGGAGTGGTCCATTATTGAAAACAGGAGTTTAAGTCTAAACTGAAAAACAGAATGCCAAACAGAAGATACAGTCTCATCTTGTTTGTTTGTGTTGAGGTTTTACGGCCCAGTAAACCCAATGGGGTCATGCCGAGCGCAGTCAGTTTACCTAACCACACATTTACTGGGCAGGCTTAGTCCTCTAAGCGGTTAACCAGTATTGTGCACATTCTTTCGCCAGAAACTGACAACTGCCCTTCTTGAATCAGCGGAAGGGAGAGAATTACTGTAGAAAATATTTCATGATCAATCTCCACGAAAGAATGTTGCCGACCTCGGCGGGGGTTGAACCCGCGACCTCCTGGTCTCCAGTCGGACGGCACATCCAACTGAGCCACCGAGGCCGGCCAGTCTCATCTTGATCTACAGTGTTTGCATGGGTGATGGTTTTGGTCTGGCTGGTTGAAAGGGTTAAAATATTTGTAAAGAGTCATTACAGAGAAGGTGTCCTGTAATCTAATGTAAATCTCAGAGAAAAGCTACAAAACATAAGGAAATATGTTTTATTTACTTCTCTTCATCATATACATATGCCTGTAATATACAGCCCTGGTTTTAAACTGATTTCTTGGAAATGTCGGAAAAGTTGATTACAAAATACATGCACCCTAGTCATTACAAATAAAAGTGGAGACTTTGAAAAAATGGAAATATTTGAACAGTTAGGGTTCTGACTAATTCAAAATGAGACTTAACCCTTAAAGCGCCAGTCACAACTATTGTCGTCTGCTTTGTCATCTGCTTGTGATTTTAAAAGTTATTTTTGCAAACAGTGTGGACTCAGACCAGACTGCTTTTAGGAGCAGTCTGATCAGGGTCCACACTGTTTGCCTGTATGCAAAAATAGGTTTGAAAAGTCTGCAAGAATATTCAGCAGACGACATAAACAGACGACATTTTCAGATGCAGTTTTTCTTGGCGCTTTAAGGATTAAGCATTAAACTTCTTCATACACATTTACAGTCCACATGTAATAACTATGAACAGTTTAAATTTGAATTTACAAATTATGCAAACTAGGGGCTCTAACCATATGCAAATCACATAAAATAGCTCTGAGATACATGTACACTTTCAAGACCTGAAATACTTTGCCAGAAATTGATTTTTGATAATTAACCCTTTCAACCCTGAGTTTCTGACATGGACTTTTCCATCTCTGAATTTGAACACATTCATTATTGCAAATAGAGGTTTGTTAACAGCCATCTCATCTGAATCTGCACTGTTTGTAAAGGTACAGATATTGGTCTGTAGCTATGAAAGTATTAAAATATGTATATGCAATATGTTTGTATTAACAGATGTGAGTGGTTCCAAATATTTCTTTAAAAATATTTCTTTAAAATCTGGGGTTGGAGGCAATTATACAAAGTATCATATTTACCTGAAATATGCGGACACTTTAACTCCTAAACATATACCTGTCCTCAGCTTTCAACAAGTCAATTTTACCTATACCTGTTGATGCTTGTAAAAACTACCGGAGATGTAAGTCAACAGTGTGCACCCTGATCAGACACAGTGTGCACTCTGATCAGACACAATATTCTATGAGGCTGATCTGGGTCTATAATGTTTTGCTCAGGACTATCTGTCTAAATATTATGCTAAATGTAGTATGCACTAAAGAGGTAAAATAAGCAAAACAGCAACCAAAGCCCTTCTAATGAGTACCCACAATGTATGTTTTCATGGAGAAAGAGGAAAAATAATTTTCTGATACTTCAACCTATCTGGAGTTATGGATTATGTATCATGGATAGTTTCCAAATGGCTACTATAACTTGAAAAGCTGGAATTTTGTCAAAATTTAATGTATGTGCATCAAATGTCTTCATTCATTTTGTCAGTATACCTGCAAAACATGCACAGCTTCATACTCGGCGCACCAATCCTGAAAAAATATGTTTACCCTACATAGAGGGGCCCCTTATTTTTTTTCATTGTAAGTGATGGGTAAAAATATGCTGATAATGGAACAGGACTGTGCATGAATAAAAAAAAGGTGTGAAAGCAGTCATTTTTTGGGTAAAATATCAATAAGTTTGAATGATATCACAAATTTCTGCAATATTTTTTTTTTTTCAAAATTAATGTGCTTTTCTAAATTAAGATTTGGTCTCTGCATTAATACTGTACAGGTCAATATATATCAAAATAGACATTGCTATCTTTTTCAGACAAAAATCTATAGGCAGTTTTGAGGTAAAAAGAGATAATTTTGAAAGAAAATTGCTGATTTTTGAAATAATTAAAACAAGAATTCCGCGGAAGGCGTCATCGCACCTGCTGTGGCAAAAGTCACAGGAGCCACAATCAGAACGTGGTTATTAAATAAGATTATTTCATTCTTAGCAGTGCTTACTTGGAAAACTGGGTTAAAAAAAAAGTAGACAAAGTGGGGCACATATATTGCAGGCCAGTCCCATTCCCTCTAATGGCTATATCTTCAGCACTGATTTTTTGTATCATACAGCCCAATGATAATGGAACGTTGACATAAAATGTGTAAAAGTCACTGGAGCATGAAATATAGGTCAAGGTCACAGGTCAAGGTACCTGCTAATTCAGTACATCAAGGAGAAGCACAATGCAAGGTATGGTGGTTGTAGGCCTTATAGTTGAGGAGTTATCAAACATCAACGTAAAATGTGTCAAATATAGGTCAAGGTCAAGGTACCTGCCAAGCCAGTGCAATGAGGTGAAGCACTATGCAAGTTTTAGTGGTTGTAGGTCTTATATTTGAGGAGATACCGAACATCAACATAAAATGTGTCAAAGTCACTGGAGTGCACAAAATAGTCAAGGTCACCAGGTCGAGGTACCTGCCGAGTCAGTACATCGAGAAGAAGTGCTATATAAGGTTTGGTGGTTGAAGGCCTTACAGTTGAGGACATATGGAAGGGTGACATAAAAGGTGTAAAAGTCAATTGAGTGCCAAATATAGGTCAAGGTCACCCAGTCAAGGTACCTGCAGACAGTGATTTTTTTACCTGCGCATCCCGAGTCCCGTACTCACATTTTAGCTTTGGGACTCACATTTTAAATCTCAGTGAGTCCCAGGACTCACAAAGTTATAGTGGAAAATTCTGTAATGGACGTAATGATTTTCTAGTAGGACTCACTTTACATAGCCCAAGCGAGTCCCGGGACGCCTAAGTATAAAATTGTAAATAAATCACTGCCTGCAGAGTCCGTAAATTGAGGAGAAGCACTATGCAAGGTTTGATGGTTGTAGGCCTTATAGTTGAGGAGATATTGAACGTTGATGTAAAATGTGTAAAAGGCACTGGAGCGCAAAATATAGGTCAAGGTCATCGGGTCAAGATACCTGCCGAGTCAGTACATCTAGGAGAAGCACTATGCAAGGTTTGATGGCTAGAGGTCTTACACTTCAGGAGATCTGGAAGGTTGACGTAAGTTATGTCAAAGTCACTGCAGCCAAAATATAGGTCAAAGTCACCAGGTCAACGTATCTGCCAAGTCAGTACATTGAGAAGAAGCACTTTGCAAGGTTTGATAGTTGTAGGCCTTATAGTTGAGGATATATCGAACGTCGACTCAAAATATGTCAAAGTCACTGGAGCGCAAAATATAGGTCAAGGTCACCGGGTCAAGGTACCTGCCAAGTCAGTACATCTTGGAGAAGCATTATGCAAGGTTTGGTAGTTGTACGCCTTATAGTTGAGAAAAATCTGGAACGTCAACGTAAATTGTGTCAAAGTCAATGGAGCGCAAAATATAGGTCAAGGTCACTGGGTCAACATACCTGCCAAGTCAGGAGGTCAGGGAGATGTCAAGCAAGGTATGATGGTTGTTGTAGAATTGTAGTTTATTAGAATACTAACTTTGACGTTTGTTTGTGTTGAGGTTTTACATTCAAGTCAACCCAATGGGGTCATGTCGAGCGCGGTCAGTTTACCTAACCACACGTTTACTGGGCAGGCTTAGTCCTCTAAGCGGTTAACCAGTACTGTGCACATTCTTTCGCCAGAAACTGACAACTGCCCTTCTTGAATCAGCGGAAGGGAGAGAATGACCGTAGAAAATATTTCATGATCAATCTCCACGAAAGAATGTTGCCGACCTCGGCGGGGGTTGAACCCACGACCTCCTGGTCTCCAGTCGGACGGCGCATCCAACTGAGCCACCGAGGCCGGCACTAACTTTGACGTAAATGTCGAACTTCGACATAACAGAACTGTTAACAGACAGACGGACGGACGAACGGACGGACGAATGGAAAAGCGGGCACCTATGTCGCAAAGTCAGGAGGTCAGGGAGATGTTTCATACAAGGTTTGATGGTTGTTTAGTCTTGTAGTTGATTAGAATACTAACTTTGACATAAATGTCGAACTTCGACATAACAGAACTGTTAACAGACGGACAGACAGACGAATGGAAAAGTGGGCACCTATGTCGCAAAGTCCGGAGGTCAGGGAGATGTTTCATGCAAAGTTTGATGGTTGTTTAGTCTTGTAGTTGATTGAAATACTAACTTTGACATAAATGTCGAACTTCGACATAAATGTTAACAGACGGATGGACGAATGGACAGACATACGGAAAAGCGGACGCCTATGTCGCAAAGTCAGGAGGTCAGTAAGATGTTTCATGCAAGGTTTGATGGTTGTTTAGTCTTGTAGTTGATTAGAATACTAACTTTGACATAAATGTCGAACGTCGACATAAATGTTGACAGACAGACGGAAGGACGGACGGACGGACTGATGGACGGACGGACAGACGGAAAATCGGACGCCTATATCGCACCCTGCTACAAGCAGGTGCGATAAAAATATATTGGCCTTAAAATTTTAAATAATTGTATTATATTTTCACAACACAAAAGTGAATTAAATATTTTTTTCTGGACTCAAGGTGTGAAGTCTTGACCACAAATTTAGGTAAAATATGGTAATTTTAATAATGCAATCTGTATTTCTGCACATATTCTTATAAAAATGCAAATAAAATCATCGACGCTAAATGTTTAAGAATATTAACAACACCTACCATAATCAGTAACTTGTTAAAATGCATGCTATACACATTTCTTTCTTTTTTCATTTTTTTTTTTTTTTTTAAATTTATTGTTTTTTTTTTTTTATTAATTTGCATGTACTTAATTTCCATCTTTTTTTTTTTTTTTTTTGTAAACAGACATTCTAACACCCCTGCATGTGTTGTTCCTTATTTGTCTTTACATTTCTAGCCGTGCTTTATCTAAGGTATTTGAGCACAGGAATTTCGTCGCGCGCTATCGACGGGGAACCAATCATATTTGCGAAAGTTTCGCCCCCTGGTAACTATGGACGCTAGATTAGCTTACAATATTGGCCGAAACATTCATATACATAATAAATTATATTATTTATTAAGACAGAAAATGATCTATGAGCATATTGCAGTTCTTTGACTTTTTTACCTGATGAGTTTTTCTACAGGTTACACCATTCAAACAAATTCGTTTTACTTCTTGTTTCCATCGTGTATTTGTTGACGTTCGAAAACGAAAGTAAATCGGTTAACATTCTTATTTGCTGTTTTATATCTGTCCTTATTAAAGTCCATCGCAACACTCAAATTTCATACGTTTTGCAGTTCTTTCATGAACACAGGATTTAAGTTTTTATATTAATACATCGTTTATATTTTACACCGTCAGCTGATTCGCATGTTATCCACCATTTTGAATATTCGTCATCGAACCTTGTAACTACGTAACCGCGTGACGTAATGCTTAAGAGGTTTTGTCAACTACCAAAGGGGAAGTCAGGTAATAAAAATAATAATGAAAATCAATAAAAAAAATTCATTTATGCAAAACTCGCTCAATGAGGGGTGTTAGAAAAGAAATAAATTATTCCGAACCGTGCTCAAATGCCCCAGATAAAGCACAGTTGAGTTCGGGTTGTATCCATTTGAGCACTCGCTTGCTCGTGCTCAAATGGGTACAACCCAAACTCAACTGTGCTTTATCTTAGGCATTTGAGCACGGTTTGGAATAATTTATTTCTTAAATACACACATACTCAATAAAACAAGCTTAATGATGCTACTGATTTTAACTTAGGAATGAATATTAACAGATGACTGTAAGTAACAGTCTGTGTATTTTGATTTGTTGGAAGGAGGCATATTTTGGATGCCATAACAACCAAAATGTGCTTAAGATGCAAATTACTACACTCAAAAGCTTCAGACGGAACTCAAAATCCACAAGGCAGCCTCATGAAACTCAAGACAACAACAGAAAACAACAAACTGATCATGCAATGCCATTTGATATGCTGGTAAAATAAATATTTAGGCTACTATGGCAATAGCAAACATATGGTTCCTTTCATAATAGAAAAACAGACTAAATGGGGATCATTTGGATATACAGAACAAATCAAAGACAGGAAATAGCAGATTCATATTGACTGAGTCTGTTTATGAGGAATAATGAAAAACTACAATATCCCTCATGCCCCACACACAGCAGCTTTGAAATCAATTTTCAAAAATAATATATGAGCTCAATAGTCCCAAATGACCAGAAATTAGCACTGTAACAAAAAACAGAGCAAGGTTTTGTGGCCTACTTAACAACATCTGTTCTGATCATAAGCATAAAACATCTAGAATACTCCAGGGCCCGGTTGTTCAAAGCGTCGTTAGCTTAACAAGCTCATTAAGGGTCATTTCGTTAACTGTTTTAGTGGATTCAATACACAATATTCTGATATTTTTTGCTGAAAAATGTGAGTAGCTACTCACATTTTTTCAGCAAAAAATTTCAGCATATTTGCGTATCACTCGATGTAAATTTTAACGAATCATTAAATAACGACATCGTTAGCTTTAAACAACTGGGCCCAGACTGTTGAAGTTTGTCAACCAGAATGATGGTAAAATATAATCTAGTTTCATCCATTTGCATACCATTTTAACCCAAACCTATCTTCATTAAAAATGTTTCTTCAAATGCTGATTAAAGACCACTTGAAGCAACAGAAGCTCACTTGAGCTTCTGCTTTAGTGGGGTACAAAATAGCATGCCCTACCGGTAAAGATGTCATATACTTAAGCTTAGATATTGATGCCTCCCTTTGTACTTTCCTGCATTCAGTGAATGGTGCAATTATAGATCTCTTTGAGACTGGAACAATATCCAACTCTGTAGCCAATAACATATATAGTGAACCCTCGTTACAACGACAGCTTTTGTTTCCGAAGATGTTGTCATTATAATGAATTTGCAGTTGTAAAGAATCCTTAAAGGACAGAATGATATGTTAGATAGACCTTGTTTTATTCTTATTTTCTCATAGAACATATGTTTTGGATGTTAGTTAGGATTGCCTCAGGCAATTCTAACAAATATCTAAAACATATGTTGCTTGAAATTCTAATGAAATATTCTTGCATAATTTCTCATAAACTGCCACCTCTTGAGCAAAGGTTTTGTGACATTCAAATTGTCATTATATAAAATTTTGTTGTGTATTGAGTGTCGGTATAAAGAGGGTGACTGCATGTGTCAATTCAATGACTACTTTCATAAGGTAGCTGACTGTGAATCTGTCCTGCCATTGATCTACATTAATTTGTTTGACCATGATTTCTGACCATGAGTTCTGAGGTTGCTCCAACATAATATTTATGTCTGAAACATTCTTAAGAGAATTATAACTAAAATTAAGAAACCTGTAGGTCATGGGCAGTATGCAAAGGTTTTGCAAAAGTAATGTTACACAAAAAATCTGAACGGTTTATAGATCAATTTGATAATAAGAGGATCCTCAGACTACATGACGACTCATTCCTTATATATTTATTTCAGAAGGTTTGCGCCTGTCTGTCTGTGGTCGGACCCATCATGATCCTGTTTGCAGTTTTCTTGTGTTCTGGTTTCAGATTGCCATTGAAACCTTTGCATTGTTTCATCAAAGTGTTTGTGAATAGGTGCCATGCACTATGAGGTTTCTCTTATAAAGTAAAGGACCTCTATGTGGACCATACATATATTTGTACCTTGGAGCTGCATCAGAATTAAGGGTAAGATTTCTCCTGAGTAAAACTGGTTTTAATCCCTCCAAACAGTGGTTTATACTACTATCCATTCCATGGCAGATATTCTGATACTGATCTCTAGCATTGTGGTCACCCGCTATAAGGCTACTCACTTTGTTCTCTCCTTGCTCTAGGTAAGGCACTTTTATTTAATCCAGAAGTATTGATACTTTTCTTATTTTCCACAAAAACATATGATGTGGGTTCTCATTAGAAGCGCCTCGCCGAGGCGCTTCTAATGAGAACCCACAACATATGTTTTTGTGGAAAATAAGAAAAGTATTAACCTGATACCCACATTTATCTAGACCTATGTTCTCTGTTTTCTAGTTGTGTTTGTTTGTGTTGAGGTTTTACAGCCCAGTCAGCCCAATGGGGTCAATGGAGTCAGTTTACCTAACCACATGTTTATTGGGCAGGCTTAGTCCTCTAAGCGGTTAACCAGTATTGTGCACATTCTTTCCCAGAAACTGACAACTGCCCTTCTTGAATCAGCAGAAGTGACCGTAGAAAATATTTCATGATCAATCTCCACGAAAGAATGTTGCCAACCTCGGCGGGGGTTGAACCCGCGACCTCCTGGTCTCCAGTCGGATGGCGCATTCAACTGAGCCACCGAGGCTGGCTGTTTTCTAGTTGTGATACTAGTTTTGTGGCAATCTTCTTCAATGGCTGCACACTTTGCTTTCTGTTTTCTTTGTTATTGTTTTAATATTGGAGCTGCATCAGGAGAAACGGGTGAAGTTTTGCCTCAGTAAAACCAGTTTACCCACACCCCTCCCCTACAAAGTATTTCTTGTTTATCAACTGTTCTCAGGCAGTTCTCTCTTGCAGTTCTTATACATATTTGCTTTCTATTAAGTGTGTTATAGTGTACATGTTCATGTCTTGGCTACTTTTATTGGCTCGGGATGAAAGTGTTGTTGACTTTGGCTTTTCCTGGGTATCTTCTGTTCCACATTTTAACCAGCTCATGCAGCGGAATGGGTTATGCACTAAACTGATCAAATCTTGGCATCAGTATCCAGCAGCAGTCCAATTATGTACCTTATCCTGCTCAGAACTCATGAGACATACATCTTCAAAATCTTTAATATAAACCCTTACAAATTATAAAATCATTTAAGTCCATGACTTTGATCTCAAGGTCATTGTGTAAGTTAAGACTTGCAATGAATAGATCACTGGACTAGAATTAACAAAATCCCAATTATCAACTCATTCCATTCTGAAGTTCAGGAGATACAGATTTTTACAAAAATTTACAAAAAAAAAACAATAAAATAATAATTCCAAGTCTGTGACCTTGATTTTAAATATTTCATGATCAGGGGTAAGAGCTGTTCTATATACAACTTTGGGCCAACATATACCACCATGCCAATCATAAACTCTGTCAAACAAAAGTTTTGAGCAATTGTAGTCTGAAAACTCCTAAAAGGGTAGTTGGCAGATAGTGCAGACCCAGATCAGATGCCGCAGAATGCGGCGTCTGATCAGGGTCCCCACTGTATGCAAATAGTTCAACCAGTTTTCACTCAGAATATCTAAATCATATAGCCTGACATACCTAAAATTGAAATTAGAATCTTCTAATATATAGTATGGGTGAGTTCATTCAGTCTACAATGGGTTAAACCTTTAAGTTGGATACATAATCATTTGTGACGATTATACTGATATCAATGCTGATGCCAAAGACATAGCTGACACAGATGCTAATGCAGGTTTTTCCTGTACTTTTGTACATCTGAGCTCAAATAATAGATTATTGAATGGAAAGACACTATTTCTATAATTATAAGAGCCGGGCCCAGTTGTTCAAAGAGTTGTTAGCTTAACGAGCTCATTAAGGGTCATTTCGTTAACTGTTTTAGCAGATTCAATACACAATATTCTGATATTTTTTGCTGAAAAAATGTGAGTGCTTTTAAAAGCTACTCACAGTTTTTCAGTAAAAAATTTCAGCATATTTGCATATCGCTCGATGTAAATTTTAATGAATCGTTAACTAACTACATCGTTAGCTTTGAACAACTGGGCCCTGGATGGTAGCAAACCTCTATTTTATCTTGACATGTACATGTGAAAGCAATAATATTTTGCAACAAATACCGCATAAAGTTGTAACTTTTAATAAAATTTTAAGATTTTCTGTGCAAAAGACATTCTAAAATATTTGTTTGTCTATTATCAAGTTTATAATTTTCAGAACTTTCATAGATAAAAAAAACCTCCCAGCTGATCAAATCCCTAGTGCTGTGTAAAATATTGCAGAAATTAATCAGTCTATTATAAAAAAATAACAATTTTTGACCCAAAATAAAATTAAAAATATCAAAACTTTATTCCGACAGTGGATGAAAATATTCACACTATAAAACAAGAGGCATGAAAACATCTGTTAGGTTTTAAAAAAAAAACAATTACAAAAATCTGTGAATTTAGTTTAAAAAATTATGTTTCTCCCCAAAAATATAATAATTTTACTTCTGACTATTACAATTATTTTTTATTTTGATACATATTGACTAGTAATTATCCCTGCCTAAACATAACAAGAGGGCCATGATGGCCCTTTAACGCTCACCTGAGCAACATAGCACTTTGAGAACCTGATCTAGAACTGATCAAGGAAAACATTCTGATCAAAGTCAAAATGATTATATTAACAAGTAAGACAATGCAGCATGTCTAATGGACTGTGAAATAAAGGTCAAGGTCAAATATGGATGACTGCACTCAAGAGGCCATGCTAAGATGTATGCATGTACTAAGTATCACTGGCTGTAGGAGCAATAGTTACTGAGAAACTGACCTAAACACAAACACTTCACAAGTACCAAATACCACTCTGTAGGACCAATAATTAAAAACATTTTGAGCAATATTTATGATGATTAATTAAAAAATGTGACCTCTTGAGTGTAAATAGTTTTCTGCTGATTTGGCCTGGTGACCTAGTTTTTGACCCCATGTGACCAAGTTTCGAACTTGACCTAGAAATCATCAAGACAAACATTTTGAGCAAGATTCATGATGATTGCTTCAAAAATGTGACCGCTAGAGTGTTAACAAGGTTTTCTGCTGATCTGGCCAGGTGACCTAGTTTTTTACCCCAGGTGACCCAGTTTCAAACGACCTAAAAATCATCAAGACAAACATTTTGAGCAAGATTCATGATGACTGCTTCAAAAATGTGACCGCTAGAGTGTTAACAAGGTTTTCTGCTGGTTTGGCCTGGTGACCTAGTTTTTGATCCCAACTGACCCAGTTTCGAACTTGACCTAAAAATCATAAAGACAAACATTTTGAGCAAGAGTTATGATAATTGCTTGAAAAATGTGACCGCTAGAGTGATAACAAGATTTGCCGCTGATTTGGCCAGGTGACCTAGTTTTTGACCCCAGGTGACCCAGTTTTGAACTTGACCTAGAAATCATCAAGATAAACATTTTGAGCAATATTCATGATGATTGCTTCAAAAATTTGACCGCTAGAGTGTTAACAAGGTCTTCTGCTGATTTGGGCTGGTGAGCTAGTTTTTGACCCCAGGTGACCCAGTTTCAAACATATCCTAGAACTCATCAAGACAAAGATTTTGAGCAAGATTCATGATGATTGCTTGAAAAATGTGACCGCTAGAGTGTTAACAAGGTTTTCTGATGGTTTGGCCTGGTGACCTAGTTATTAACCCCAGGTGACCCAGTTTCGATCTTGACTTAGAAATCATCAAGACAAACATTTTGAGCAAGATTCATGATGATTGCTTCAAAAATGTGACCGCAAGAGTGTTAACAAGGTTTTCTGCTGATTTGGCCCAGTGACCTAGTTTTTGACTCCAAGTGACCCAGTTTCGAACTTGACCTAGAACTCATCAAGACAAACATATTGAGCAAGATTCATGACGATTGCTTCAAAAATGTGACCGCTAGAGTGTTAACAAGGTTTTCTGCTGATCTGGCCCGGTGACCTAGTTTTTGATCCCAGGTGACCCAGTTTCGAACTTGACCTAGATTCAATAGAGGCAAACATTTTGAGCAAGTTTCATCAAGATTGGGTCAAAACTATGACCTCTACAGTGTTAACAAGTTTTTCCTTTGATTTGACCTGGTGACCTAGTTTTTGACCCCAAGTAACCCAGTATTGAACTTGACCTAGACTTCATAGAGGCAAACATTCTGAGCAAGTTTCATCAAGATTGGGTCAAAACTGTGACCTCTAGAGTGTTAACAAGTTTTTCCTTTGATTTAATCTGGTGACCTAGTTTTTGACCCCAAGTAACCCAGTATCTAACTTGACCTAGATTTCATAGAGGCAAACATTCTGAGCAAGTTTCATCAAGATTGGGTCAAAACTGTGACCTCTAGAGTGTTAACAAACTAATTGTTGACGACGAACGCCGGACGACGGACAGAGGGTTATGACAATAGCTCACCCCAAGCTTTTGCTCAGGTGAGCTAAAAATCTAACAACAGGTAAAAAATATTGTGGAAAAGATGAGAAAGAGCAATTTCTCCTCTTTTCCACAATATTTTCAATATATCTCTAACTTCAAGAGTCCAATTCATATATATTTATTAAATGTGATCAATCAAATTATTTTTTCCTGAACTCTGTAAATGTGATATGTCGAAGTATGGATATCTCGAAGTAGTTCAGAGAGTCCCTTGGAATTCGAGATAACAAGAGTCGACTGTATTACCCAAAATGACCACTTTTGCACATTTTGTTTTCTTTTTTATGCACAGTCTGCTTTCAATATCAGCATTTATCTCCTTTGAATGCATCAAAAATATTAAGGGGGCGCTCAGTGTAGGGTAAACCCCCTTTTGAAATGACTTTCAATTGGATTCCTAAAAAGTACCGGAGGAACTGACTGCACAACCTATATATACTAATGCTGTGCAATTTGTTCTTCTACCTCACATCTATTTCAAAAGTATTTCAGTTTAGAAATATACAATGTATCAGGTTGGCAGAAATGTGATAATCAAAAGCTCTACGACAAGGTACTGTACAGTTCAGAGGGATTCAAACTTAGGGCATCATGATCCGAAGATGCCTGCACTAACCAATCAGCCATGCAGATACTTAAGTGGACATTGGAAAAAGCCACTTTTATGCAAGCAAAGAAACATGAAACTGTTAATAAGAATATCTGTGTTATCAATGCTATAAACCTGTTCATTAACCCATTGTAGTCGGGAGACCGGTAAAAGGGTAATTGGCAAACAGTGCAGACCCAGATCAGACACCGCATTCTGCGGCATCTGATCAGGGTCTCCACTATTTGCAAATAGTTTAGCCATTTTTCTCTAGGAATATGTAAATCTCGTAGCCGGATGTACCTAAAATCTAAATTGGACTCTTCCAATATATAGTGTGGATTTGTTTGTTTGTGTTGAGGTTTTACGGCCCAGTCAACCCAATAGGGTCATGTCGAGCGTGGTCAGTTTACCTAACCACACGTTTACTGGGCAGGCTTAGTCCTCTAAGTGGTTAACCAGTATTGTGCACATTCTTTTGCCAGAAACTGACAACTGCCCTTCTTGAATCAACGGAAGGGAGAGAATGATCGTAGAAAATATTTCATGATCAATCTCCATGAAAGAATGTTGCCGACCTTGGTGGGGGTTGAACCCGCGACCTCCTGGTCTCCAGTCGGATGGCGCATCCAACTGAGCCACCGAGGCCAGCCTATAGTGTGGGAGAGTCTATTCAGAATACAGTGGGTTAAACAAGACCGGTTTACCAAAAATCCATTTAGTATAAAATAATCTGCTTTGTTGTATCAGTGCTATGAACAGTCAGTTAGGTCAACATTACAATGAGCCTTCACTGTCTTATTTCTTACTGCAGAGTGGTGAGTGGTAAATTAAACTTATATCTTTTCCCTAAGTATTTACTATATGCACATGACAGAACCAAAACAGCAATTGATACCTTCATACTGTCCATTTTCTTTAGATTAATACAATTTTTATTATAAACAATTTCACTTTATATTGTGGAGCAGCAAAAAATTCAACTTCACTATAATTATTAATTAAGTTATGGGCTCTCTCTAAATTTGGACCATATAGTATTACTTACATTATCTTTTATGCCAAGGTTTGAAAGATGAACCTGACTTACCTGTGGGAAAAGCAAATTATATAACGACAATCTACATGGGAACACAATCAGTGGAATGGACACAGCAATGGAGAAAACAAAACAAAGCTTGATTCCATCTGAGAAAGAATTCTGTTTAAAATGATTAATGATATCCCCACTGATTTCAGTATCACAGAATGCTACATTGCCAAAGAATCCGACCTGAAAGAGAAACCAAATTACCATATTTACCCTAAATATTAGAACACTTCAATTTCTTATCATACTTGTTCTAAAATTTGAACAAATACCATTTACTGCCTGTTGATGTGTCTAAAATTTGCTAGTTGAGTGGCAAACAGTGTAGACCGTGATCAGATGCCGCATTCTGCGGCATCTGATCTGGGTCTACACTGTTTGCTCAGGACTGTCTTTCCCAATACTTATGTTTATTACTGTACCTGAAACTTCTTCTTATGAGCATCCAATCTCATTTTTAACACTTTGTATGCTTGGTAAAATTTTCAGGAGATGTTTGTGTTTGTGTTGAGGTTTTACGGCCCAGTCAACCCAATGGGGTCATGTCGAGCGCAGTCAGTTTACCTAACCACTCGTTTTACTGGGCAGGCTTAGTCCTCTAAGCGGTTAACCAGTATTGTGCACATTCTTTCACCAGAAACTGACAACTGCCCTTCTTGAATCAGCGGAAGGGAGAGATTGACCGTAGAAAATATTTCATGATCAATCTCCACGAAAGAATGTTTCAGCAGATGACTTATTGAAATATTTTCATCTTATTTTTTCCCAGAAAACAGGTTCTGACATTTCATGCAGATTGTCTCCAATGGAGACAATCTGCATGAAATGTCAAATCCTGTTTTCTGGGAAAAGTAAGAAAAATATCTGCCATTTGTCATCTGCTGAATTTGCCCAGAGAGTGTTTTAGATTAATTTACTAAGACTCCCAAATTTTCTAGAATACATGTATTTCTAATACTATTTCCAGTACAAAAATTATTCACCCATTTAAGCCTGATGTCCCATAAAAGGGACATTGGCAAACAGTGTAGACCCAGATCAGATGTCACAGAATGCGGTGTCTGATCAGGGTTAACACTGTTTGTATAAAGTACAGGAATTTCTGTAAACCATGGTAATAATAAAAACTAACCAGACACCCCTTCTACTGGAAATGGACCTGTTCAAAGACTTGAGGTTGAAGAATCCACTCAGCATAAATGGGTTAAATAAAGGACTTGTTGAATGAGATGTATTTACTAATTCTGGGAAATTCTTTTGATTTTTCCACAAAAACATATTGCAGAGTATCATACTCATTAAAAGTGCCTCCCTGAGGTATGGTATGCATATAGCAGACTCTTGTAAAGAAGTGCTAAGTCCCTCATCTGGGCTGTCCACTGTTCCATTGCTTTATGTAAGAGGGGTCTCCAGATAAACAAGTCACAACCTACTTTCTGACATACGCACCAAATGACTCACATAAGCCTGTGCATCCATGCAGTCTGATCAGTCTTCATTGTCTCCATGATGAAACTTTGCACCCTTGGCTATCCAAAATGCACCCAGTAAAGATTCTGATCAAACTGTGCAAATGTGCAGGCTAATCTGAATCTTTGCTGGCCGCACATCTGAAGCAATGACGTTGTGGCTCAAATATTCTTCTTACTTCTCCACAAAAGAACATGCCATGTGTACTCACTGAGGCAATCCCAATGAGTACCAATGACATATACCTTTTGTGGAGAAATAAGTACACTACCAATGCATTTTGGCTTTAAAATACCTAGACTGTTGTCTTTGCAAATGCACTATGCCCCATTTTAAGCCAGTCCCAAAACAGCAGACAGATGTGTAAACGTTTTTTAAATTTTTTTTCTGAGAAAATATGGCTTGACTTTAGGCAGATGGTTTGTATGAAATATATTTCTCTGGGCCCGGTTGTTCAAAGGGTCGTTAGCTTAACGAGCTCGTTAAGGGCCATTTCGTTAACTGTTTTAGCGGATTCAATATACAATATTCTGATATTTTTTGCTGAAAAAATGTGAGTAGCTTTTGCACTGAAAAAGCTACTCACATTTTTTCAGCAAAAAATTTCAGCATATTTGCGTATCACTCGATGTAAATTTTAACGAATCGTTAACTAACGACATCGTTAGCTTTGAACAACTGGGCCCTGGAAAATAAAACTTAATTTCAGAATGTTGTCTGCCACAATTTGGCATGGGCTTTAAGGGTTACTTAATGAATTTCAATATCTTACCAGCAGATAGGCTAAAGCACACATATTTACAGCTGAGCTCACTATACTGTTCATTCTCTTTAATGAAGGCTCCGCTAAGGCATCATAAACAATAAACATTTGCCTGCAAAAAAAAAAAAAACAAAAAAAAAACTTAAACAATAAACATTTATCCAAAATAAAGTAAATTAACAAAGTTCAAGATAAGGCACATTTTATACCCGGACATTTTCATCAAACATTATTTTAACTCTTAACTTTAAACATATATTTTCAAAGCGAAATCAGAAAAAAAAAATATTTTCCTGTTACCCCCTCTTACCTTGAGCTATGAATCCAATCACAGTCTTATGACAATGTGAATGTGGATAGCTCTGCTACTTTTGTTTAAGATCTCAGTGCTCTAAATAAGGCAATTTATCAACCTAAAGTTGTTGATATTTTTCTTATTTCTTCATGAAAACAGATGTACTTATTAGAAATGCCTCAATGTACCCACAACATACCGTATTCGACCAAATTACCGCACATGCTCCTATAAGCGCACAGTCAAGCATCTTTTATCTACTTCTTTATAAAAACATATGTTGTGAGTACTCATTTGAATTGCCTCAACTTGTCGAGGCAATTCAAATGAGTACCCACAACATATGCTTCTATAAAGAAAACAGAAAATAATATCGCATAAGCATCATTAAATATGCTCTTCATGAAGTCCTCTCTTGATCTTTCTTTAAAGTGTGCCCTTATAAGGTGGATATATTACCACAAGTTTTCCCTGTGCTTTTGAAAAACCTAAGTGCACAGTGCAGTAATTAGGATGAATACAGTATGTTTTCAAGGAAAAATGAAGTTTTTTAAAAGTAAAACATATTTTAACGAGTAATACTTAACCTATAGATAATGTGCTATTCTATTCTGTTATTCACCCCCTCCACAGAAAAAACGACCTTTCAGTCGTTATAAAGTCTTAATTCAGAAGGTCCCTTTAACAGTTACCTGTATGACGTAGTTCCTCCCGCTCAAATGATCACGTGTCAGTTTCTTTTATGTGTAAAACAATACACAATTAGGAGAAAGGAGCGAGGGAAGGGAGGTGGGACGATAAATACTTATCTATAGGTTAAGTATTACTCGTTAAAATATGTTTTACTTTTAAAAAACTTCATTTTAACTTCGTAATACATTAACCTATAGATAATGTGCTAGAATTTGTAGAATAGGAGGGAGGATTTCTTCTAATAAGTTAGTCCCAACTTCTGAATTAAGGCTTAATAAAAGGATTTATTTTTTATATATATATAATGAGGACATAATTAGTGCTTAAGGCAATAATAAGATCCTTTAACCAAGGATAAAGTAATCCAGGGTTAACATATATATATAATAAAGATATAATTAGTACCTCTCTAGTATAGCATCAGGTCTAGGGGGGCTGTTGACGTTGTCTACACATCCATAGCTGATTGCTGTTGGCCCCCCACCACTTTTTGGGCCACTACAATGGGGCCCAAACTTTGGAGATTCTGTGCTTGTTGAGACATGTCTCTGAGATAGAATTTGGCAAAAGTTGATGAACTATTCCAAACCGCTGCTTGAAGTATATCATTGAGAGGAACTTTGTCGAAGAAAGCCCAAGAAGAGGAAAGAGCTCTAACTTCATGAGCTTTGATTTTAAGGAAAGAGATATCTCGTTTAGTGAGTTTCCTATAGGCAAGTTTAACAGTGTAAGATATCCATCTCGAGATAGTATCTTTAGAGATATCCTTATTGCCTTTAATAGGAAGAAAAAGTCTAGTTCTATTTTGGCGATAAGAGCTAGTCATTTTGAGATAGAATTTCAGAGCCCTAACGGGGCAAAGAAGTCTGTCAGTATGTTCCCATTTACATATTCGAGCAAGACTAGGAACAACAATAGGATCTGGTTTAACAGAAGGAAGCTGGTTTTTTGCTAAAAAACCAGATTTAAGAATCAAGGAAACTGAACCACCAGATTGATTAAATCTTAAATGTTGTGAATCCATAGCTAGAGCATGTATTTCACTACACCTTTTAGCAGTGGCAAGAGCTAAGAGAAAGGCTGTCTTAATAGTAACGTGAAATTTAGAAGCCTTATCAAGAGGTTCAAAAGGTGGTTTTTGTAGACATACTAAAACCCATGATAAGTCTCATTTAGGTGTAAGAGATCTTTGTACTGGTCGTTGAAGTTCAAAGGATCTGATAAGTTCAGATAAAACTGGATTAGATCCGATTCTATTACCAGTTTTGAATTTTAAAGTGTTAGAGATCATAGATCTATAACCTTTAATAGTACTAATCTGACATTTCTTTTCCGAAAAAAGAAAGATTAAGAAATCGGCTATAACTGTAATAGGGGCCGAGATCGGATTAACCTTTTTTGTATGACACCAATTAGAGAAGATGGTCCATTTTGCATCGTAGACTTTTTGTGTAGATGCTCTTCTTGATCTGGAGACAAAATCTGCAATGTTTTGTGAAAATTTCTTATCTCTGATTGATTGTTTGATAACTCCCAAGCATGAAGGTCGAGAATTGGGAGGTTTTGATGTACAAATCTTCCTTTGGATTGAGTCAGTAGTCTTGGAATTAGTGGCAGACGAATCGGAGCTGACACTAATAGAAGAAGTTCTGAGAACCACTGTTGCTGTGGCCAGAACGGAGCTATGAGAACTATTCTGCACTGATGTTGTCGGATTTTCTCTAGAACAGCAGGTATCAGAATAAAAGGAGGAAAAGCATATGCATGAAGATGATTCCAGTCCATGGACAGGGCATCTATCGCTAGTGCTTTGTAGTCTTGTACTGGAGAGACATATAATGGGAGTCTGTGGTTGAATCTTGTCGCAAACAGATCCACATTTGGGAAGTTGAGCATCTGGAATACTGAATTCGCAACTGTTTGATCCAGAGCCCATTCTGTCTTGATAGGTTTGTCTAGTCTTGAGAGGCGGTCTGCAAGAATGTTGAATTTGCCTGGGATGTGACGTACTCTGATAACTATGTCTTGTTCCAGGCACCAATTGAGTATTTTCCAAACTTCTACGCAAAGATTGGGGGAATGAGTGCCACCCTGTTTGTTGATATATGAGACCACCGTTGTGTTGTCTGTGGATATCATGATGCAAGAATGGTGAATAAATGTTTTGGCTTGTTTCAGTGCTAATCGTATGGCCATCATTTCTAACATATTGATATGGAGCTGGGATTGGTTTTCTGTCCAGCGACCATGAAAGGACAGTGTTGTCGGCTCTAAATGAGCTCCCCATCCGTAATGACTGGCATCCGTATAAAGGAAGAATTTGGGGTCTGGAGGATGGATTGAAGTCCCTGTCTCGAATCGAATGGGGTTTATCCACCATTGTAAGTGAGATCGAATCATGCCGTTTATCGAGATCGGGTGATCGAGAGGAAGAATATGAGGTTTCCAGACTGACAGCAGGCACATCTGAAGAGGACGTAAGTGCAGTCTGCCCAGGAGAACAAGGTCTGCTGCAGCACTGAGTTTGCCCAAAAGAGAAAGGAAAGTTCGTGCCGATACATGTTTTGCTGACATTATTTTCTTGATTGTTAGAATTAGGTTCTGTACACTATCCGCTGGAACCCTGACTAAATTTTGTTGCGTCAGAAATTCCATACCTATGAAGGTGAATTTCTGAGCAGGAAAGAGGTCTGACTTCTTGAGATTTGGCAGAAAACCTAGGCTTTGAATAGTTTGAATGCAAATCTTTGTCTGAGTAATCAGACGGTTGTGAATCAGATTTTTTATCAGCCA
Source organism: Anodontia alba (assembly GCA_964016985.1). Taxonomy (NCBI): domain Eukaryota; kingdom Metazoa; phylum Mollusca; class Bivalvia; order Lucinida; family Lucinidae; genus Anodontia; species Anodontia alba. Next base: position 51,647,565 of record OZ024822.1, read on the forward strand.
ATCGTCTAGGTATGGAAAAACTGATATGGCACGTTGGCATAGAAAAGCTGCAATAACTTCCATCAGTTTCGAGAAAATTAACGGACTTAGGGACATTCCGAACGGTAGGGCCGAAAAGTGATATACTTGATCTTCGTGTACGAAACGAAGATACTTCCTGGATTGACGATGTATCGGCACATGTAGATATGCATCTGTTAAATCTATGGAGACAGCCCAATCGTTGAGTCTCATCGCTTGTCTTACCGATTTGACTGTCTCCATTTTGAATGCTTGTTTCTCTATGTAACGGTTTAATAAAGACAGGTCTAATATTAAACGAAACTTTCCGTTCTTTTTACGCACAAGGAATATCCGGGAATAAAAGCCGGGAGTTTCCGGATTCTGTACCCTTTCCACTGCCCGTTTGTTGAGAAGATTTTCGATCTCTTCTCTGAGAAACGGGGAGGAGGATTGACTCATTCTGATCGGAACAGATGACAAAGGAGGAATTTTAATGAATGGTATCCTGAATCCGTTTTGTACGATAGAGAGGACCCATTTGTTGTCTGTTATTTCCTCCCATTTTTCCGCAAAATGGGCCAATCGTCCTCCCACTGGAATGTCCGCGAGCGGAAGAGCAGGCAGTGGAAAGGGCGGGCCTTCATAATCTTGCGGAGGAAGAGGCAGGTTTAGAGGAGGGGAACTGACGGATGTTACCAGTCCTCTTGATATTATCTTTCTTAATGTCAGAAGATGAGCTTTGAGGAATATTTTTGGACCTATACGACTGCGTAGGTTTAGGTCTGGATGTTGTTTGTTTAGCAGGATATTTAGGTATCTTGAAAGCTCTGCTCTGCGAAGGAGGCTTATAAGAATGAGATTGTGACTGAATGGATGTAGAAGCTAGAAACCTTTGCTGTTGAGCTTCGAAGTTTGATTTAGCTATTTCTTTTATCCTGCCGTCAAATAAGGATTTTGAGTTAATAGGAGCGTTCCTTAACTCGTATGTGGAATTGTCGAGTAGTAGTTTAGACGAAGCTAGGGCTGCGTCCCTCCTAGCTTGGAATAATTCAGTAGTTAAAAGTGTAGACATGGCAGTAGCATGTTTAATCGATTTGGCTACGGCCTCCAGAAGTCTGGAAAGGGCCGCAACCGACATCGATTCCTGTTGTAATGAAAGGAAGGCAGCTGAAGAAAATAGATCAGCATGAGAATTAATAGCGACTAGTTTTCTAGCCTTCCTTTCCCATGCTTCTAGATTCTTGAGCGGAATAGAAGCTCTTCCTTTATTAGAAATGTCTAGGAGCGACGCATCCGCTTCTAATTGAGGGATATTATCAGTTGGCAAATATTGGTTTTGGCTCTTGTAGAATTTAGTCGGAGCAAGAGCCGAAACCAAGCTTTGCGGACAAATCCAATCTCTTGAACATTTGTCCGATTCTAGTCTATTTTGAATATATTTTGTTGTATTTTGTACTAATTTGGATTGTGGGAGGACAAGTAATGGAGTGGAACGAGACTCCATTAATTGTTCGATCCCAGAGAGAGGTTTTAATGGAGCTTGATCCTGCTGAGTTTTGGGGCATAACTCAGGAGGAAGAAGCCGGAAGACCTCGTTAATCGCACGATCAAATGACCAGACTTCGGATTCAGTTTCCGAATCTGACTCCTTATTCTGTTGAGTGAGATTCGGCTGAATCTGATCGTAATTAATAGGTTGATTTGTGATTTGACTAAAATTAGTCTCCTCAGGTTGTATTGGAGTTGGCGTTTGAACAACCTGGGGAGATTTATGAGCCCTTGTATATCTACCAATGTCAAGTTGAGATTGGGAGGAATTTGATGAAGAAGAAGGCGTCATCGATCGTCTTCTTCTCTTTTTATGAGAGTGCTTAGATCTCTTTGAATTTTTCTTTCGCCGAGAAGAACTCAAAGAGTCTGATCTGGAAGTAGAGATAGAAGAAGAGGACGATCGATGTCTTCTTCTCTTTTTAGATTTATGCTCTCTTTTAGACTGATCCTTCCTTGAAGGTCTGGAGATAGATAAATCATTTGAATTTGGAGGCTCAATCATTACACTCGGATCTGAGACCTGCGAAAAATCAGGTTCGAGTGGAATAATCTGTCTAGAGGAAGAAGCTGGATTAGGAAGTTCTAGTCTATTAGAACGTTCGTAACCAGGAATAAAGACATTGGATAGTCTGTGGACACTACCCTGTGAAATATGGCTACTTATGGACGGAGCGTAGCTTTGTACAGGCACATTTATAGGAATATAACCAGGCGGAATTTGTGTTTGTAGGTCATACGGGAATGACTGTAAACCCATGCCTGGTTGACTGGAGCCTAGTTGACTGGTGCCTGGTTGACTGGTGACTGGTTGACTGGTGACTGGTTGACTGGTGACTGGTTGACTGGCGACTGGATGAACGGAGATAAGTTGCCCAGTGACTGGATGACTGGTGACTGGTTGACTGGTGACTGGTTGACTGGTGACTGGTGACTGGTGGGCTTAGTGCCTGGTCAGACTCTAAGTCCGCCAGGCTGCCACCTTGATGGGTCCTGCCCCGAGCAGTAAAGCTATGAGGGGCGGTGCTCCCATCAACTGTCCCGTTGTCAGACAAGTCTGACTGGGACTTCTTGGATTTCTTTGATTTCTTCTGTTTTCTCTTCTGCGTCATAACTGATTTTCTAGTAGCATGAAGGCGTCTTCTTTCTGCTAGGTTCCAAACTTTTTCTGTCCAGGAACTACAAATATAACACGGAGAGATACGTGTGCAAGAATTACAAGTTAGACAAGATAAATGTGTATCCCATTTAGCTTTTAAATGGCCACAGTTGCCGCGGGCGAAATGCATCGACTGACGCGGAAACAAAGGAAGAAATTTAACATTGAGAAAACAAGAAATCTAAGATCGATATTTCGAAAATAAGTACATAGATAGTAGAAGGAGTGAATATAGAACCAGAGAAAGTCAAGGATATTAAAAATTTTAACCGTGTAGAATAATTTTAATCCATTTTTTCTAACACAGAATAATAATCCTTGAACATTCAAAGTCCACAGAAAAGAAACTGACACGTGATCATTTGAGCGGGAGGAACTACGTCATACAGGTAACTGTTAAAGGGACCTTCTGAATTAAGACTTTATAACGACTGAAAGGTCGTTTTTTCTGTGGAGGGGGTGAATAACAGAATAGAATAGCACATTATCTATAGGTTAATGTATTACGAAGTAATACAGTATGTTTTCAAGGAAAAATAAGAAAAAATATTTTCCTGATACCCCTCTTATCTGGAGCTCTGGATCTATTCACAGTCTCAAGACTCTGCTCTTCTTTTAACCCCTGTCATGCTGAATAAATTAAGCTGCCATACCCACTTCTAATTTCCAGCCAATCAGATTACTCGATCCAGGTTTTGATAGAAATTCACATATTTAATGACAAACAGTGCAGATCCAGATCAGCTGGCTTCTTCAGAAGCCAACTGATCTGGATCTACACTGTTTGCTAAGATAGGGCATGTCGTGTTCAGCAAGAGAAGGGTTAACACTTCAAGTCATCAGATTAACTTACGTCTGACATCCAAATGCAAAAGAAAATATTGGCAAGCACTGGAAAAATCCCTCCATCCTCCAGAAAGTGACTTTTTCATACCATTGTCCCTTTACAAGGTTGGGTATGGACTGTATTATAACCTGCAACAACAAAAACATTGCATGTAAATTTATCAGTACTGGACTTTAACACTCTCTACTTAGCCGGCCTCGGTGGCTCAGTTGGATGCGCCGTCCGACTGGAGACCAGGAGGTTGCGGGTTCGACCCCCGCCGAGGTCGGCAACATTCTTTCGCGGAGACTGATCATGAAATATTTTCTACGGTCATTCTCTCCCTTCCGCTGATTCAAGAAGGGCAGTTGTCAGTTTCTGGCGAAAGAATGTGCACAATACTGGTTAACCGCTTAGAGGACTAAGCCTGCCCAGTAAACGTGTGGTTAGGTAAACTGACCGCACTCGACATGACCCCATTGGGTTGACTGGGCCGTAAAACCTCAACACAAACTTTCAAAAACTTAAAAGGGATAGACAACATTCTGTTCAAAACACAAACAAGGTCCTGTATCTACATTAAAAATAATTCTAAACTTGTTTCTGTATTGTTATACAAACCAATTATTTCCAAATAACAGATGTCACATGTATGACATCATCAATATTGCTTATGTAAAGTTATTCGAAAATAACAAAATGGTGTGTAACAAGATTAAAACTTTAAAAATACCATAGTATGACAATTTTCTGACTTTTGCCAAGAAAATATGAGGAAATAAAGGTATATTCAAAATATTTTCTCTTTTGTGTAAAAGTGGTACAAGTGCTGCTCATAACCTGAACTGCATGTCTACAAAAATGAAGAAACATGAAGGTATGATCAAGAAGTTCTCACCCTGATATACTATGAATGAATAGATTGTTTGTTTGTGCTGAGGTTTTACAGCCCAGTCAACCCAATAGGGTCATGTCGAGTGCGGTCAGTTTACCTAACCACACATTTACTGGGCAGGCTTAGTCCTCTAAGCGGTTAACCAGTATTGTGCACATTCTTTCGCCAGAAACTGACAACTGCCCTTCTTGAATCAGCAGAAGGGAGAGAATGACCGTCTCCAGTTAGACGGCGCATCCAACTGAGCCACCGAGGCCGGCGAATGAATAGATTGAAATGAAACACAAATCAGTTGATAATTATTTCTTATTCAACATCTTTGGTAGAAAGAATAAAATTTCAAAGTGATTTCAGTAGGAATTTGCTGCAAACAGGGGAAGAGTGTGTTAAATTGAGAAAATGGACAAAGTTGATGTTAGAGCAGCCAAGAAGTACTTCTGTAAGGAGGGCATGTCCCTGAAGGAAAATCATGATTTCATTAAAACCCTTGGGGATGACTCTCTTTCTTACAGCATGGTGAAGAAATGTACTGCTGGATTTAGGAGTGGGAGGGAGGGGGAGTGTGGAGGATTATGAATGGTCTGGGCGCCCTAAAGAGGCTACTACAGATGAAAACGATGAACTTGTGCACAGTGTGATCATGTGTGACAGGAGAAGAAGCCTGTGTGATAAAGCTGGACAAATAGGCATAAACTTTGGGGCAATTCAGTCCATCTTGACTGATATCTTAGGGTTGTCCAAGATCTCAGCTAGATGGGTCCCCATAATGTTGACCAAAGATTGGAAGAAGAACAGGCTTGATATTTCTAAGTATCTCTTATCTCTCTGTGAAGATGACCCTGAGGAATTTATGTGTTGAGTTGTGACCCAAGATGAGACTTGGGTCTATCACTTTAATCCTGAGGTCAAAAAGCAGAATATGCAATGGAGGCACCCAGACTCATCCTATGAAAATTAAGAGGGTTTCTTCAGGAGGGCAGGTGACAGCCTAAATCTTTTGGGATAGTCAGGGCGTTATCTTGAATTATCTTAGGGATAGTCACATGATAAATGGTGCATATTATGCAGAAGAACAAAGTTGGCTGCATTTGGAGATTGTGAAGAAAAGAACAGGAAAATTCTTGGGGACATAAGAAAAATACCATCCGTATGACGTCTGCCAAAAAAATACCATCTGTATGACGTCTGCCAAATTTGCCAAGAGAGTAGTAATGTTTAAAGGTTAACCCTTGTCCTGCTGAATAAATTAAGATACCACGCCCACTTCTAATTTTTAGCTAATCAGATTACTTGATCCAGATTTTTGCTATAAATTCACATACTTAAAGGCAAACAGTGCAGACCCAGATCAGTTGGCTTCTGAAGAAGCCAGCTGATCTCGATCTACACTGTTTGCAAAGGCAGGGTATATCCGGGTTCAGCAGGACAAGGGTTAATACATACCCACATAATTGTTGTCTGAATAACATTTTTATGTGTTGCCTTGCAAAATATTTCACAGGAAATTAATGCTGCCAATGCTGATAAAAGGGCCTTCACATTAAATACAGACAGTAAAGATTCATATCAACCTTCACATTCATATCAGCCCTCACACCTGTGCAGTCCGATTAGGGTTTTCTCTGTTTGTCTGGTCACACTGGTCTAGTTAATGCACATTCTTTCAACCAAAAAGTATTAATATTCTTTAAATTCTATCTTATTTCTTCATAAAAACCTGTGTTACTCATTAGAAGTGCTTTTAAGGAGTACCCATAACATGTTTTCTTGGCTATATAAGAGAAATATTATGTGGACACCCCCTCTCATCTGGTGCTATGCAAAGACCTGATCAGGATGAACAGGCAGGCTGATTTGGGCCTTATTGCCAGCACACAGTATAAAGGACCTTTTTGTGTGTTGCGCCCATACTCCAAAGCACCAGATAAGGGGCTTTTTTTTTTCAACTGAAAAATATTGGTATTTTTTATTACTGCATGAAAACATATGTTGTAGGTACTCATTAGAAGCGCCTCACTTAGGCACTTCTAATGAGTACCCACAATATATGCTTTCGTGCAGAAATAAGAAAAATATTATATTGATACTCACTCTTATCTGGAGCTATGATGTCATTTACTTACATAGAAACAAAAAAATGTGTAGACTTACATAGAAACAAAAAAAATGTGTAGACTTACACAGAAACAAAAAATGTGTAGACTTTCACAGAAACCAAAAAATGTGTAGACTTACATAGAAACAAAAAAAATGTGTAGACTTACACAGAAACAAAAAATGTGTAGACTTACATAGAAACAAAAAAATGTGTAGACTTACATAGAAACAAAAAAATGTGTAGAACATTATACAAGCTGTACTAGTTTTACTCAGCATTCTGACATCCTTCAACAAGCCAAGAGGTAGTCCAAGAAATAAACATAGGAATATTATCAACCCTGTACGGAGATTATCTGTATGCTGAAACACAGAATAAACATATGCGGATCATGGTGAATATAGAAATGTATATGTGTTTGGCTGAACAAAAAAAACAACAAAAGAATACCATTACCAGATAAAGGGGATGTATAGAACCCAATGGTAGGGCTATAAGAGCCAAAATAATTACTCAGGGACCAGTTGTTCAAAGCGTCGTTAGCTTAACGTGCTCGTTAAGGGTCATTTTGTTAACTGTTTTAGCAGATTCAATATACAATATTCTGATATTTTTTGCTGAAAAAATGTGTGTAGCTTTTGCAGTGCAAAAGCTACTCACATTTTTTCAGCAAAAAATATCAGCATATTTGCGTATCACTCAATGTAAATTTTAACGAATCGTTAACTAACGATGTCGTTAGCTTTGAACAACTGGGCCCTGGTACTGAAGAGAATCCCATATCTTTTGCTTGTATTGGATCTTACATTTCACTCAATTTAAAATGACTGTGTTAAGATAAAAAAATATCTCACAGACTGATATTTTCATCTTACAGATGACTTGTTAAGGAGGCATATTTGAGGATAATTCTATGATAATTTTCTCCAGTTCTCCATAAAAACATATGTTGTGGGTAGTCATCAGAAGTGCCTCTGTGAGGTACATCTGATGAGGCCCCACAACATATGTTTTTATGGAGATATAGTAAACAAAAAAAATTCCTAACAGTATTATGAATGTGTTTTTCAAAAAGACTGACCAAAAGGAAAACCTCGGACAATGCCCTACCCCGCCCGCCTGGATATCACTATTTTAAAGGACATATTTAAAAAAAAAAAAATTATCAAAGAATTATCACCAAAAAAAAAAATCTTCTTAAGTTCTCTGACCTTAGGATGATTTCAGAGAACACATCGCTGCGCTGGACCAGAAAGGTATTCAGCTTAATAATTTTCTTCTGTTTTCTTCAAGAAAACATCTGTTGTTGGTACTGCTTTGCTGAACATATTTCATATATTTTATTTACTTCTTCACTAATTCAAGGTAACATGCTATGATCAATACAAGTCAAAAGAATCTATATTAAAGAAAATTGTCTATCATATGGTACATCATGCTATGTAAGAAAAGACCAAAACTATAACTCCATACAGAGTACTCTTTTCCATCAAAAAGCATTCAGATGTTTTTTCTATTTGTAAAAAAACATAAACACACATTGTGGGGGCACTCACCAGCATTATGTCTTCTAATGAGTACTCCAACATATGTTTTGTGTGCAGAAAAAAAATATTTAAATTCTTTTTATCTAGATATGCCTAAAATCTAAGTCTTTGAACCATGAACTTACGGGTAATCCTGTAAACTTGGAAACAATAGCTGGACCAAGATCACCAATTATAACAACCTGAGCCACAAGAGTACCAAGCTGGAGACCAATCATTCTGGAAGATATAAAACTTTTTGTGTTATAAGATGGTAAAAAGTGTACATCATGACATATTTGAAAAGTGAATTCTCAGAGCAACCTGCACATCTCTGTGAGAGTGTAGCTCCAGGTAAGATTGTTTTTGTTTTTTTAACAAAAAATATTGGGCCCAGTTGTTCAAAGTGTCTTTAGCTTAGCAAGCTTGTTAGTGGTCAAAGTGTTAATTGTTCTAGTAAGTACTATATCTAATTCACAGGTATTTTTCCTGAAAAAATGTGAGTAGCTTTTGTAAATGCAGAAGCTACTCACATTTCTTTTCAGCAAAAATATTAGCGTATATGCCATATTTAATGATTACAGTTTTAACAATATGTTAACTAACAACATCGTTAGTTTTGAACAGCTAGGCCCAGATATTTTTCTTATTTCTCAACAAAAACAGATACTGTAGGTACACAGAGCTTTGTATCTACAACATATGTTTTCAAGGAGAAATAAGGAAAACATTTACCTGATATCAACTGTCACCCAGATTTATCTGTGAATCTTTACTGTATATAAAAATAATCTAAAGTATCCAATGATTCTGTTAGTAGGCAATAAAGACTATCAGCATGGACTATCAGCATGTTGACATTGGCCTTCATTGTCTATATATCATTTTTTTTTTCATGATACAACTAAAAAAACTTGATGCACAATACATGATAAGGCCCTTATACATGTATCATATGTAAACCAAGCTCCAGATCAATCTACCTATTTGTGCAGTCTTATCAAGGCCTTCTACGTTTGTTGATATATTCTGCTGATTCTGGGCAACAACACCCCTGATTAAAAAGCCTGGATGATCCTGCTGACCAAGGCCTTTAATCCTTGGATAAGGTCTAACAGCCCTTTTCTTGTGCTATACAAATATTTGTTCTGTCAGAGGCTTATAATTCTACTAATGGGGCTATGACCCTCAAAACGACATACAGGAGGAAAGTGCCATATCATTGGCTAGCTGGCTTCAGCAGTGATTGACTTTAATGGGTTTGTAGCCCTTGCTCCTTATTAATATCAGATTAAGAAACGGTTTCAAGTTTGACCTTTACCACACACAGGGGAAATTCAACAGACAACAATTTGATGATATATATATATATATTTTTTTTTTTAGAAAACAGGATTTGACATTTCATGCAAACTGTCTCCTTAGAAAAATACAAAAAATATCAACACTTTTGCGTTAAAAGTACCTTATCTGGAGTTATGCATTGATGTATTTATCAATCAATTGAATCTCCTCAACATTTCCCCACCCATCAACCTGGCCTTCTCTGTGAACAATAGCTCCAAATAAGGTTTCTTTTTCAACTCAAAAGTAGTAATATTTTTCTTATTTCTCTATAAATACAAATGTTGTGAGTACTCATTAGAAGTGCCTTCATGAGACACTTCTAATTACTATGCATTTCAATATCCATTTGACTTTGGTGCAGACGTGACACACGACAGCTGTCTAATGGCAGCCAATTTCAGAAGCATTGCCCCATACTTTGAACAGAAACAGTCCACAAAAACATCAAACTAGTCGCTTGCGTAATGGAAGGTGGTTATTCAATATTAAATCAAAAAAAGGTACCTTACAAATTACAAAAAAGGTAGCCAAAAACTATGACAGGGCAGCAGGCTGTTGCATCCGCTTATTCCGATCAGAACCTACAGTTTGCTTGACAGAGTTAACAGAACCTAGAAAAATATTTTTATGTGCAGGCTGGTCTAGGTCATCGTATCTTGCCCAAGAAGTAAGTAACTATTTTACGGTTCACGAGACTACCGGTTAATACCATAGTGTTCCAAGTAGTTAAAAGCGTACCTTATTGCAAACACGAAAATTGCTGATCCAAACAAGTCTGCATGGTCCAATAAGGTTCTATTTTATTTACAATGCATACTTACAAGGACGGACATTCTTTACACACAATGTTAGCAGTTTTATTATTTTGAGTAGCCTGTGCAGCCGATCAGGTCGCGAGTAATTCATACAAGATTTAAAAATAAAGTCTGCCAATTAAAGTCTGCCAGTATTTCACAACAGCTGTACCTGGCCAGATAGAGGACAAGTCAATCACAGGTCATTAACTGGCTTAATTGTCTCCGTCTACTGAATCGAAACCAATTGCATGCAAGATAATTCAGATATCGTATGTCAATGATCAGAATTGCGCAATCAACAAGACCACAATATAAAACCTTTTGATGTTTGTTTCTAACAGTTTTTCGGTGCAATGACCTCTGTGATGACATCAGAATGTTGCTGTTTGATTCTCTGTACTCGGCTGAAAGACTAATGAATATTGAAAAGCGTAGTAGTACCCACAACTTATGTTTTCATGGAAAAATAAGAAAAATATTTACTTCATACCATCTCTTATCTAGAGCTATGACTAACCTTTTAAAATATTAAAGAAAAAAATCTTGATAAGCTCTTACCCAATTTCAACTATCAACTTCCCAGATGCACCATGAGTAAAATATGCTGAAAAACAAGAAACAGAAAACATAACCCCATACGTCAAGATGTTTGTTTTTTTTTTGTCTAGAAAGCAGACATTTTTCTTACTCCTCCATGAAAACTTATGTTGTGGGTACTCATATGAAGCTCCTCTATGAGGTACTTCTAATGAGTACTACAACATGTTTTTGTGGGCAAATAAGAAAACTATTGTGTGGACAGAGTTATGCATGGACCTCTCCCCATAGAAACTGACCTATGACATAGCCCCAGCTCAGCCAGCACATTTATACAATCTGATCAGCGTCTAGACTGGTCACTAGTATAAAGTTTGGATTTTAATGGTTCTATTAACTACTGTGCTTTCGACATCTTTCAGAAAGTCGTTTTTTGCTCGGCGCTTTAAACAGAAGAAGTAAATTTGTAAACTTTTGTCTTGATTTAATGCAAAACCATTTGTCGTAACTACCTATGCACAAAAAGTTTTATTCTAGTCAGTGTTTTTTCTAAAAAATCCAATATTTTCACTTTTTCCCACAGTAAAAATGAATGAAAATTACATAGAAATTTGTAGGTTAGGTAACTTGGAGGCAGATTTTCAACAAGTTTCACTTGTTCAATTTTTCTGAAATTTTCACAATATCGTTGTGAAACATCAATAATTCAAATTCAGCAAAGAAAAGAAAAAAATATTTACTAAGACAAAAATTCCAAACAATCACTTTACTATAGAAATTGCATAGGTCAGACTAATTTTTGGCGATAAATTAAATTTTACGGTACATATTTAAGAACAAAACACAGAAACACAAAAGACAAATGGTTTCTGATAAGATATAGTCAATTAGAACAAAATATTTTCATTAAGATAAAACGCCAAGCAAAACACGTCTTTCCGAGAGATGTCGAAAGGACAGTAACAGGGCAGACCAGATTACCTGGTTCTTGCTGATCTGGGTATATACTTATCACACATCCTGTTATTTTCTATTTGGAGTGGTAAATGAGCCATTTCATGAGAAAAAGTACACTACAAAGGCTACCATATATTTACCATCTCGACTCCTAAGCATAATTTGAACAATTCAAATTGACTAACCATTAACCCTGGTCCTGCTGATCCCGGATATGCCCTGCCTTTGCACACAGTTCAGATTCAGATCAGTTGGCTGCTTCAGAAGCCAACTGATCTGGCTCCGCACTGTTTGTCATTAATTATGTGAATTTGTATCAACAACCTGGATCAAGTAATCTGATTGGCTGACAATTAGAAGCAGGCATGGCATATTAATTTATTGGCTAACAATTAGAAGCAGACATGGCATATTAATTCATTCAGCATGACAAGGATTTATGTGTACAAAAATTGCTGGATGAATGGCAAACAGTTTAGAATCTGATCTAGGTCTACACTGCTCAGGTCTGTCTGTCCTAATAGCCTTATAGGGTTAATCGAATATATCCTGACCAACCAGCACAGACTGAAGAATGATCAAACTCAACACAAGTAACAATGTGACTTTCTGCTAAGTTTTCATAGTTCTCAATAAGGTGCTTTTTAACCAAAAAGTATTGCTAGTCCCTGCTTTCTCCACAAAAATATTATGTTGTGGTATTCATTTAATTACCCTTGCCATGGCACTTCTAATGAGTACCTACAACATATGTTCTTAGATTAGAAATAAGAATCTGGATACCATCTTATCTATAGCTATGCAGAAAACTGCAGGGACTCAAATACATTTTTTTTTATCAAGTAATCAGCATTCCAGTAATTCAGAAAATTTACGGTAAATGTCCTAAAATTTTGAACACTTTATTCCATACTATTTTTGCCTAAAATTTGCTTTAGATGCAGTTATTTCTTAAAATACTTTGTGGAAAAGCAAACAGTGTAGAGCCAGATCAGACTGCTCCTTTAAGAGCAGTCTGATCTGGGTCTGCACTGTTTGCATATGCTATTTTTTTGGCAACTTTGGTGTACAAAATTTTAGGTCATTTACCATATATGAGGGTCACTGCTGAAACCCTTTTCTTGTGCTACACAAATGTTAGTTCTGTATATTCATATATAAATACTAGCAAGTCTGGTCGAGAAAACTCAACATTTCAGCCATTTTCACTTTTAACCCTTGTCATGCTGAATAAATTCAAGATGCCATGCCCAATTCTAATTTCCAGCCAATCAGATTACTTGATCTGCGTTTTTGATAGAAATTCACATATTTAATGACAAACAGTGCAGATCCAGATCAGTTGGCTTCTGGATCTACACTGTTTGCTAAGACAGGGCATGTTGTGTTCAGCAAGAGAAGGGTTAAGAGAGTGTTCAATACTGTTCATTGCTCACAAGGCTCATTAGTTTAAGAGTCAATTTACCTAGGAATGAATAGGACCGTCTTCTGGATGTAATGCCTGCCTTCAATAAGAGATGACAGGATACTAGTGTTAGCCATGTGGAGAACAGAAGAAGCAGAGATCCTAGAATTATACCACACTGAAAAAAAGAAAAAAAAAGTGCTCCATTATGACTGTCATAAAATGTGAAACGACAATACCCTGCCACAATCATATTGTGGGCAGAATAACTCTGTCAGAAACTGACTAAATTTGCCCATTACCAATCCACCAGCTCTCTACAATATCAATGCACATACCAAGTTTGGTAAAAATTCCATTAATAGTTCCTGAAGTTATCATCTAGAAACCAAAATAGATGAGTGGACGTACGACAGATGGAAGGACAGATTCTAACAAATGGACTAAATGGCTACCATCACTATTTTAGCATACCTATGTAATAGCCACAAAAGAAAAATTTTAGCCACATAAAAGAAACTTTTATTTGGCTAACGGAATAATTCCCATTTAAAAACACTGAAACTGTCCATAATCCACAGCCATATAAATACATGTTCATCAGCACAGACGACATTACGAAAACACGCCTATTCAAATATATAGAAAATTTCATCTCCAAAAATTGAAAATTTTCAGATAAAAAACTCAGATACTTTTCATATTACTGCATAAAACATAGATTGTGGGTACTCATTAGAACAGCCTCACTGAGGCAGTTCTAATGAGTACCCACAATCTATGTTTTGAGCAGAAATAAGAAAAATAATGTATACCCCTGTAAACCCCAGTTTTACCATGTAAAAGTGGGGTTTAAGGGGGTCAAAATTATATAGGTATGTTTTCGTGATGACATAATATATCCCCCCACCATTGTGTGGTCACTGATGGGGTAAAAAAGGAGTTCTAAGGAAGTTTGTATATGTAAACAGTGCAGAGCCTGATCAGCCAACACATCCAAGAAAAAGCATTTGATAAGGTCCCTTTTTGAACAACAAAGTATTCATAGCTACAGATAAGAGGGGGTATCCACATAATATTTTTCTCATTTCTCAACCAAAAGATATGTTGTGGGTACTCATTAAAAGCACCTCGCTGCGGCACTCTAATGAGTACCCATAACATATGTTTTCATTGAGAAATAAGAAAGACATCAGCAGTTTTCGGATGAAAAAGTGCCTTATCTGCTGCTATGAGTATTGATATTTTTCTTATTTCTCTATATAAACATATGTTGTGGTATTCATTAAGAGTGCTTCGCTAAGGCACTTCTAGTGAGTACCCATATTTTTTGTGGAGAAATAAGAAAAATATTTGTCAATATCCCCTCTTATCCTGAGCTATGCAACCTAATCTGGGTAAGGGTCTTCATTTTTTATTTGCAGATTCTATAGCATCCAGGCTTCCTCTTTGATACCCTTGCACCAGAGGAACTGTTAAGAAGGAGTATTCAGTGATAATTCTGGGATAATTTTTCTTATTTCTCCATAAAAACATATGTTGTGGGTCCTCATTAGAAGTGCCTCACTGAGGCACCTCTAATGAGAACCCACAACATGTATTTTTTATGGAGAACTGAAGAAAATTATCCCTTAATTATCACCAAATACTCTTTCTTAACAATTCCTCTGCTTTCATCCTCTTCCATCTTTGAATTTGAACGTCCACTGTCTCAAGAAAGGATATCAGACCAAATCTAAATGGCAAACATTGTGACAAAAAACAACAAACATTCCAACAAACCAATAAATGAATGGTTAAGATCCATAGGAGATGGCCTTTTACTCATAATGAGCCATATCATATGGATCTACACTGCTACGAAGTTTTTTTTGTTTGTTTTTTTTCCAGTCTGTAGATATAAAAGGGTTAAAAAGGCTCCAGTCAGACTGCAAGTATTGGCAGGCTAATCTGGACATCTGCAATTTATATATGTGATGATAATAATCAAACTACAATGAACAATCAATACAAATTTCCGTAAATGTCCTAAAAATTTGAATTCTTTTTTCCATACTTTTTTGGACATTTTTTTTTTTTGTATTTATTTCTTAAAATACTTAGTGGAATGGCAAACAGTGTAGACCCTAATCAGACTGCTCCTTCAGGAGCAAGCAGTCTGATCATGGTCTGCACTGTTTGACAGGTATATGCCATTTTATCAGATACCTTGGTGTATGAAATTTTAGGATATTTACTGTATGTTAAATACCCTTAATGATTAATCGCATATTATACATTTAGAAAACATCCCATACTGGTAACAGATTCCATTAACCCTTAAGGAGTTATGACAACTGCAGCAGATGGGATTTTGATTTTGATTTTTTTTTTTTTAGAGAAGAAAAGACTTGATTTCAGCTTAGCAAAATGTCTTCAATATTCTACTAAACAACAGTATTTGGACAGACAGACCTGAGCAAAAAGTGTAGAGCAAGATCAGATATAGCAATATTTAGACAAATCAACAGGCTATAAAAAGGACTTGTTTTTAGTTTTAATTTCAGAAAAAGCTGTAAAGCAAGGAAATAATATATCCGAATACTTAGAGGAAATACAGAATCATTCACATACAGTACTAACCACTCATGCTAGAGGTAAATCTTCATTAAGAACAAGAAAACAAACTTACCGCCTTAAAACAAAATGGCATGGCCAAAATGGTAACACCAATGATGCTGTTGCCGACATTGATGACAAAAGGGAAGTTGTTTTGACCAGCCATTCTTTCAACAACAAGAGAAAGCTCAGCCTCCAGACTGTTGAACTCTCCAGTAAACTGCTGTGAAACCTGAATGTCTTACTCTCCAGCAACCAATCAGAAATGGAGGCTGTCAACTAGTTTCCATGATTCCTAAAATGAAAACCTTTCTGAACAATATACTGGAATCAAAAGAGAATAAATACACTTGGTAGATGTTTGGCCATTTTGTAAAAGGAAGAAAACTTTTGTGACTTCCTGTTTGCCTTCCTGCACACCAAGTCCTTTCTGAAAAGGGTCTACTAACTCTTAAAGGAAAGAATTTGCACCCAATGGGACTGAGTTCTCTCCTTTTATAGCAGACCTTTTTTTACAGAAGGGAGTCAAAAACAGTTTAGACAGAGATGTATCCATGCTGTATGGAATACAATGTACATATTAATCTTTTCATAACAATCTCAGCTGATAAGCAAGTAAGTATGATACATGTACTTTGATTTAGCAACAAATGTTATTTTTCAAACAAAAAACAAAATAAACTGAGTGTAAACCAACATATAATATCACATCATTTCATTAAGATTAAAACTGCTTGTAAATATTTTCTGCTTGTAAACATTTGAAAAATATCTGTTTTCAGTTTTCCCGCTGACTGACTCCGATCCTTGCATCCTGTGACTGAATGGAAATTCAAATATACAACCTACTGAAAACCTGCCAGCTGAATTAAGCAACAAGTCCCTAGATGTGTGATAAATGAACATAGTAAAGTGTGACCACATGTCCATCTCTGTTAAGTCTAAACGCATGCACCTCAGAGCCATGCTATATTTCATTGCTAGGAAAGTATGATCAGATGCCTACAGACACAGTCTGTGAGGTATAATCTTACTCCCCACATAAGTCTTTAAATTATATGATTGAAAATCAGCCAGCTGCATCTTGGGGTAGACAGACTTAAAAGCAGACCTTGCCAGCTACCAGGCCAGCAGATTTACCTACATAAATCAGACACAAGGCAGTATAAGTGGGCAGTGCTCAGGAAACACAGCAGATAAAAATTTCTGTTTTCTGCAACACCTTGCAACAAACAGTTATCTACTATGCTTTATATGCGTGGAAGTTATTACAAATTTAGTAAAAAAAAATAAAAGAAATTAAGCTTGAAAGTGCAATAAGCCCCTATCAGAATGCTGGAAGTGTACGTACAGTTCTTCAAAAGATCTTCTGGTTCCCTAGATGCAGCCAAAGGCAGATTAACCAACAGCATACCTGTCAAGTCACATGCACTGTGTGTGAGGAACATGCATTTCAGGCATAAATCACACTCACATGCCTATAAAAGTTTCATGTATTTTGAATGAAAAAAAAAAATTAAAAAGCAAATGTATATGTAAATGTCTGTAAATTTATCAATTTGGCTTTTTCCCTTGCAGTAACTGTTGATTTTTCTTTTATAATTTCAATGGCAATGTATGGTGAGATTGTTATTAACTGATATTTTATTCAATACTGCATTGGGTGTAATTTAATAACGGACAAGAATTGCACGTTACATTGACCAGTGAATATACTCTGGCTTGCCAGTATGAAAATAAAAGCAAATCATGTGAACTTGATGGGATACCAGTTTATAAAACTTTCTAAGATCCTGTCTGAGCATTGGGTGTAATTTCATATCAGACAAGAATTGCATGTTACACTGCCCGGTGAATATATACAAAACTTTCTAAGATCCTGTCTGGGCATAAAAATATCTAGTAAAATTTTAATTCTGGAAACTTTTCTGTCAGAAAGTTCTGTCTGCATAGTTTTTTTTCTTCTTTTTCTTGTTTACCAAAGACTAAATGAGGAAGCGGTATCTATCATAGTGTAATGTTTTATTAGTAAAGATTTCACCAGAGGGCATCTCTGTCCTGGTGGCTTTGACCCACAATAAAGCAGCCTCTTTGAATACCATCACACACCTGGCCTTTGGAGACCCTTGACAGCTATGCAACATGACTTTCAACTCTCGAATTTTATGAGGTCACCTATCACTAAATTTGTGAGTTTATGAGCAATTTTGACCAAAATGATTCCTTGATTTCAGCACACTGCAATATAATTAATGTATGGGTGCTTTCTAATTAAGATAACTGTATTGTTGGTATGGGTTAATACAAGACAATAGTTGTTTCTACCCTTTAGATGTCAGAATATGCATAAGCAATAAGCGAGATCAAAGCTTGACAAATGTGGGTTGTTTTTTTTTTCATCTCATGAAACCAGACAAAATGAAACTATCCCCTACTGCTATAATAGTAATGGCATCCTGCTTTAGCATTAGATAATGGTTCACTTAAGTTTCAGATAAACCAGTATTATTATGTTTATAATGTGATGAGATATCCATTTAGTCTGTCACTTGTCTGTTCATTTGAAACTAATATTAAGAAATAGGCAATTTAATGAATAGATCATATTCTTAATAAAATCTATACTTTTTGAATAAACAACAACGGTATGTGAACAGAGGATAAGTGCATATCTCAATGAAAACACATCAGCTTAGAGCTCTTATAATCCTGCCAAGAAATAGATTCAATATATTCATCCAAAGTGTAAATCATCATAATACACTCATTTCAATAAAATCCAGTAGTTTGTCGTCAATTCCCCACCTATTAATGGCAAAGGGTAAAATAATTGCAAACTGGAAATATCAAGAAGTTCAAGCACTGTTACCAGGTTTCCATAAGTATTAGACAGGGAAAAGCTGGGACTTGGTTGCACGCATGCTCCCTACATGCCATAGGCCTAAAAATACTGGATCTGCAACTTTTTTCCACAATCTCTGACAGATTGTGTGGAAAAAATGTTGTCATTAAATGCCTAAGTTGTAGGATTGTAGCAAACTAATATATCTGATTCAAGTTGGGGCTTTGGGGACAGATAGTCACTGTTTAGAATTGCACTAACAAACTACAGTTCACTGGTCGAAACTGAGTCTAGATGTAATAGTTATTGTTTTATAGCATTTGTCTGCTATATTTTCATTTGTCTGTCATTACTGACAGACCAATCCTAATCAACTGTGTGATGTGTTATTATTTGTGTGTTCTAAGATGGCTGAGGAGACCAATCTTAGCTCTAAACTGCCTGTTGTTTGCTATACAGGAATAGAGTGGAACACCAGACTATAGGTTTTACATGTGAACATATGAAAACCTATTGGTTAGGTGACAAATCTGTGAGCTGCTGAATTTAAATCAAGCTAAAAATTATTGTTTTCATATCACACATGTGATATTTTCTAGGACACAAAGTGGGAGGCCTGCAATTTTTAGGAGGGAGATCCTGGTCTAAAAGAGGGAGATTTTTTGTGGCCCAAAATATTCGCTTATGTAACTTAAGTGCTTTAGACCACAATAAAAAGTTTTAATTGTAACTGTATGGTGACTTTGGTCACTGAATAATGTTAGTTTCTTTGTATAACATGTTCATCCTTCAATTGTCCACATATGACTGAAATACTGTTGAAGGGCTATAACCATATATAATATTCACCCTATTATGAACCATGTTCATCCTTTCATTGTCATGATCAATTGTCCATGTATGACTGAACTACTGTTGAAAGGCTATAACCATATATGATATTCACCTTTTCATATTGGTATACTTTTTGCAGCTCCTGGCTATTATGTTTTTTATCTGTCTTTGCTGCAACTTTTTTTATGTGGGAGACAAATGTAACGGCCTGAGAGGACACCATTTACTTCCCCAACAAAAGTACCCTTTTTTACTTCACCAACAAAAGTACCTTGCCGCTTATGCCAATGACCAAAACAGTGACACACCCAGGCCGAGGCAATCCTCGCAGTCAATTGAGGATCTACGTAATTTGTAAAACTGATTCCTAAGAGCCCAAAAACAAATCGGAATTCTATTTTGTTTAAGCACAGGCTGATCTAGGTCTCTGCTTTTCGCACAAGTTATAAGGTAGAATTTTCCTTTTTGCTATCCCGTAAAATTCTACAGGTGGTCAATAAGCACTTCAACCCCCACAAAAAAGGGGTATCTTACCGATTCTTAAAAAAAAAAAAAGCCAAAATTAGGGCAGGGTGTCACATCTGCTTATTCCGATCAAGAGTTGCGCAGTTTACTTGACAGAGTTTGCAGGATCTAGAAACAGAGTGCCTTTTCAAACATTTACTGCACAGGCTGGTCTAGGTCATCTGTATTTTGCACAGGTTATAAGTTACAATTTTCCTTGTTGCTATCCTGGAAATTTCAGTGTTCATTAAATACTTAAACCAAAAAAGGTCACTTACCAATCTAAAAAAAAAAAAAAAAAAGCAGCAAAAAACAGGGCACATCTGCCAATTCCGATCAGGACTTACACAGTTTGCTTGACAGAGTTTGCAGGGCCTAGAAACAGAGCACCTTTTCAAACATTTTATGCGCAGGCTGGTCTAGGTATCTTGCCCAAGAAGTAAGTTACTTTTTTTGCGGATCACGAGTCTACCTGTTAGATAATCCCACGCAGTCATAAATGACATGCTTATAGTAATTGTTCCGACAAGTTAAAAAAAAGGTACCTTACCGCAAATGAGAAAAGGGCATATCAAGATTAGCGTGCACATCTGCGTGGTCCGATAAGGGTCTATTTTATTTATTGTGCAGGCTTACAAGGCCTGACATTCTTTATATACAATATTAGCAGTTTTATTATTCTGAGTAGCCTGCGCAGCCAATCGGGAGGCAAGTATTTTGTATGAACAAAATAAGATCCATTCAAATTTCTTGTTGCACCAGTTAATTTCAAAGGGATTATAAAAGTCGCCAATTCGTTTAATGGCCTTTGAAGTGTGTCGGCCCAAACTCAAACACTGCACAAAGACAGTAACTGTTGTTGATAGCCACTCATGTGTGCTAATTACTGACCATCTTATTCAATTACTGGATGTAAAAATACCTCAGTATTGGATTATCATAATGGTAAGCCTTAAAATGGTAGGTCGGGGAAAAAAACAACATAGGATTTTTTTCTTGGCAGGAGATTCTGCTTCTTTAGTGGGAGGTCGTAAACAGAGGCGAAAAATCGGGAGTTTTATGCCAGATCATAAAAGATCACATGCAGTGATTTTTTTACCTGCGAGTCCCACTTCATATACTCACAACCTTGTCTCTAGGATTCACAAAATTTATACATGTGAGTCCCTAAACTCACAAAATACAATAGAAAATATGCTCCAAAATATGTAAAGGACTCTTATTTTATCCTGGGACTCATTAAATATCAATCATGTGAGTCCCTTGGACTCAGTAGAACCAAAAGGTAAATAAATCACTGTCACATGTATGTTTCATATATGTCAAACTGGTTCGTTCATCTACTGCAATTATGAAGGCAAAGTAGCCAGAGGAAAATTGTGTATTACATGTCAGTTTTTTTCTCATTATAATCATATTGGCAAAGTAGCCTGAGAAAAATTATCTATAGCCTAGCTGGAAGGCACCCAAGTCTAATTTCTTATATATATTATTGCTATATGCTGCTTCTATATTTTACTGCTCGTTGCATGTAATAATAGATATGGTACAGTAATCCAATACAAATGTACCCAGAGACAGTCCTAGTTAGTAGGATAAGTAGGATTACTTCAAGCTGTCCGTATTCAGTACCATATGTGTCTTTAAGTCCAGTTCCATATCTACAACCTCACAGTTCAAGCAGGATTATGGTACCATATCGGCTTACTATTTAGTTACCATGTAGTCCAACAAGTTAGATGTATGCTTGTACCCATTTATTGATAATTGCTATTTATACATGTGCGTTCTTAAGAATAACAAAAACATAAAAAACAGCATATAAATGTGAAATATGAACATCTGGAATGCAGAACTCTATGTATGGGAGTATTACAATGTTGGTATGGATTATCACAAATTTCACAGTTCATCTCTTTCAGTCAATTACAAACAACACCAGGAGACCTGTACTTTGCTCAAATTGCTTGATTTACCTTTTATTATTCCAGGACCGCCATCAAACCTCTTTCATTATTTGTCCGTCATGTGTTTTCGCGAGTTTGTTGCCAGTTTGTTATAACTCAGGGCTAATTCAAACGAAAACAAGTAACTCGATATTCAAAATTGCTCTCACAATGCGCTCTTACCTTTTTGATAATCAAAATAAAATGACAAGACTAGCAGAAGAAAAGAAACTGATTTTTTTTTTCCATTCGTTTCCTTGTCATAAATTGACGTGTTATTTTGAAGAATATCCAAGGGACATAATATCGATAGTTAATAAAAACCATTACCGTAATAATGGTAAAACTTAAGACTGAAGCAAAAGCACTTTGGAACAGAATACAACTGATCCATCTATTCCATCTATTCAGTTAAACACATCAGAATCAGAATTTTACTGGTGACACGTTTAACGCCATTCATTCACCAGGACCTGTGATATGGGTAGTTCGTCCCTAGCACTCACCAGAAAGGTAAACCTAGCCACATCATCCTCTGCACCTTCAATAGAGGTAATAATCGAACATCACGAAAACATTTTGACCCCTTAAACCCCACATTTATATAATAAAACTGAGGTTTACATTATTTCTTTTTATTTCTGCTCAAAAATATAGGTCGTGGGTACCCGTTAGAACCGCCTCGTCGAGCCCACAATCTATGTTTTGGGCAGAAATATGAAAAATATCAGAAATTTTTTTTTATCTGAAAACTTTCGTTTTTGGGGGTAAAATTTTCAGTATATTTGAATAGGCGTGTTTCCGTAATGATCTGGAAGAGCACATCCAATCTCTAATTGTTTGAGGTAAGAATGAGCCCTTGTAAACGTTAATTTAAGCAGGGTCTGAAAAGTCAATGAGTGATGATTTCTACGGCGCCAAATTGGTGGGGCGGGTGTGTGTGTGTGTGTGTGGGGGGGGGGGGGGGTAAGGATGGGGTTGGGTTGGTGGAGGACGGGGGTGGATAAGATCATCTGTTGGAATGCTGGCAGCACTCTTATAAATCAGTCTACTGTCTCTCCTCCTTTTCTTGAGAGACTCCATCCTAGATAGCATGACAACGTTGCCCAACGTTGGCATTAGGTTGTATCGTTGGCGGATGGTTATCCGTTGGGTGTCCAATGCTGACCCAACGTTGGGCCAACCATGATATTAATCTAATGAATTATTTTTAAATCAGTAAAGTAATGCCATAGTTGGCACAATAATGGGCCAACGTTATGCAAAATACTGGAAATGAACAGTTTTATTTGATATGTGGTGTAAGGTCAGCCCAACGTTAGCCCAACGTTACAAAAATATGTAAATCATACACTCCTTTGTATAATGTTGGGCCAACGTTGGGTCGACGTCAGCAATTTGTTTAATGCTGATTCTGCTAAAGTGACAAAAATGTTGCCAAAATGTTATTTCATATATCAACCGGTATGCATAATTTTGATTTCCATATTTTAAATCCAAATTAAGTTGATGGTGTGAATCAATAACTAAGGCTGTAAATCCAAAGAGTTAAACATTGGATCAACGGTGTGCCAACGTTGGCCCAACATACCCGGAATAAATGGAATACAATAAAAGATCTTATATGAATGCACATGTTTTATTGAATTTATTAATTCCGTTGGAGAAAAAGATAAGATGCATTAAACTTGTATCATAAAAAAATATGCAAACTAAAAAAAAAATCTTTTATCGACCAAATTGCAGGTCAGTTAATACAAGATACCAATTTAATCAGCATATTAATGTACTATATGCTGTTGCATAAAGCACAAACACAGCGGGAAGTCATCTTTATTACTAGCTTCCTGGTCCAGCGCCAAGTTGACCAATAAAACTTGCTATATTAATTTGTAATCTAGTACCGTGGAGTAATCTTGTTCGCTATTGTTACCATCTACCAAAGGTTTTATAACACTTTAGACAACTCATAATGCTGGCTTTTATATCATGTGAGTTCTGACTCTCTGATTGAATGCACCAATAAAGGTCTCAAGATGTGATTTAAAGAAGATTTAAGATTTTTAAACATGTGAGTATAATTATATTATATATGCGTTTCTAATTTTCAAAAATAATGAACTGCATGCGGCGGATATGAAAGCCTCTTACTGTGCAGTTGTGCAGGCTGATCTGAGTCTTTGTTGGATGCTCATGTGACATTGTAGGTTTTGCTGTGCTCTGGCTCATTTGTGATTTTGACATTCTTACAACACCAACATTGCTTCTTTCTACAAGAGTAATGGGTCTAAAACACGCTCATGGAAAACAGTGTAAACCCTGATCAAACTCCTCCAAGAGGACTCAGGAGAGAAAAAAAATAAAAATAAAAATAAAAATAAAACAAAAAAGAACAGCTTGCTTATACGAGAATATTTTATTGTAAAACCACTGCTTTTTAGTAAAATACTGTTTTACAGTCATAAACTATAGTACTGTGCTGTAAGAATGTCAAACACACAAGTGAGCCAGGGCCAGAGCACATCAGAAACTACAATGTCACTTGTGCACCCAGCAAAGACTCAGATCAGCATAACTGCACAGAGATAAGAGGTTTTCATATCAGCCCCACGCAATTCATTATTGCTGCCTAAATTAGAAAAGAATATATAATTATACTCACATGTTGATTTTCTTTCGGAACAGCCCCTTTTCACTGGCAAAAAAAAAAATCGGTCGGCATCATACATAATTTTTACGTTTGCCCCAAAATTGTGCAGGGCTAATGTTGGCCCAACTTTGTAATTAACTTTGACATATGTTGGCGCAACGTAATGCCTACACGTTGGTCAACGATGACCCAACGAGCAGACTTATGTTGGGCCAACGCTGAATGTCTCCGTTAGGCTAACGAAATGGACAACCATTATTCAACGTTGGCCAAACGTTAGCATGCCATCTGGCATTATTCCATTATTCCAGTCGTACTCCCAATTTCAAAGCAGTAATTGCTAGTAACAATGTAGCTGCCCTATTCTGAACCGTTTTCGATTTCTTGTTGAAGAACAACACCTTGCGGATCTCAAACATAGCTGCCATATTCCAAAATGAGGCGAACTAGTTCCTTATATGCTGATCTAGTGTGTTTGTTTTTCTCATATGTATTCTGTCAAATATTTATATTATATATTTCATGTAAATAGAGAACATCTTCTGTATATGTAGATTTTCCCAATAAAAATATTCTATTATATATTCTATTCTATATTCAATTCTATTTTGTTCTACATACATAAGGATCTTTTTTTTTTTCAACATGGAGAACATGACTATTGGCCTAAATAAAAAGTACTTTCAAGAAAGATCCTGGCTCTGGTCGAGCCCAACGGAGTCCATCTGTTGGTTTTCTTTTGCATCAACATTTCAGCTATTTCTAGCTGTAGAGTCCTCATCGCTGTTTCATCTCTGTATTCGTTTGGTTTTTATGTTATTGAAGATGTTGCACTGATGAGTTAGAAACCCTTTTACGCGTACCAAACAAATGTCTTGTGCATACCACGGCGGAACTAAGGGCGAAGGTTGTGACCACTTCAAATCGATTTAAGCCCCGCCCCACCCCAGTAACGTTTTTACTGACTGTTCCTTGGAGGCGCTTCTGCTTTGGTTTACTATTTCTGTCACTGTATGTCTTTCGACATATGTCCTGGTGAAATTTTTATTTTGGATAATCGTTTGGCCCCGCGTTTGGCCATTTTTTTTTGGAAATAAACTGTCTTTTTGGCTTTCTGCTTGTAGTGTTTTGATTGCGGTGCTTTAAGCGCGTCATTCTTCCCCTTTAGTGTCTTGGACGGAAGGTGTTAGGTAAATATATCAATTTCTGATCATTGCCTTCTTTCCTTTCTATCTGTTATTTCATACGGGATCTGGACCAAATGGCCTGAATGATTGTGAACCTGTTGAAAAAAAAAAGCACCTTAATGCCAAGAAGGCAGTTGGTCACAGTAGCATAAAACCTGTGATGTCGCAGAAACTTAGAGAGGAACTTGCACCAGGTTTGAAAGAACTCTTTGAAGGGCCCCTTCTGGAAGGCTCAGTTCCAATTGATTGGACATATAGTTAAACTTCAACGACTCAAACACCGATGGCTAATTTACATTGGTTGATTCAAACCCGTCTTTGTGTTCCTAGGAAACTCTTCTGATAGCGCATGAAAACAAATATGTTTGCGATTTTTTTCATATTTTATCATGATACTGTTTGTTGTGTGTACTCATCAGAATCGCATCATCGAGGCGATTCTAATTAGTATAGTTGACATATCATTACTGTATAAAAGATTGAAAAGAGATTCCTGAATTACTCTCATTTGCCTTCTGACCTGGCGCTATGACTAACCCTTAGTTTTTCGAACTACCCATGCCTAGAGCAAATTTACATGGCCCCATAGATGTTCGAGCTATTGAAGTTCGAATGTATGGAATTTTTCTCAATTTTAATATTCTTAAGAATATTACAAGTCTTTTGCTGCTAATTATCGGTCGGTTTCCCTTAAGTGTAAGGCACTGAAACACATTATCGACTCCGAAGTGTCCGGGTGGCAGGATGGTTACCGCTCCCGACTTCAGATTACAAGGTTAGGGACTCGAATCCCGCTTTAGGTGGCATTCATCTCATGACTGCAGCTTATTACACAGAGATTTTCATTATCACCCCGCGAAATTGTCTCGATATGAGTTATATAAGGTTGTAAGGGACGTAAGACATCAGCATCATCATAGCTTCCAACTTGGTAAAACATCTCAAATAAAAATAAAAACGGATTGCTTTTGGAAACAAAGAACACAAAAATCACGAAAATCGGAGACTCGGTTTGATTGAGTCTCTTCATATGCAACACTGTAGTTTGCGAGGCTGCATACGCCCCCTAGCGCCGGCTTAAGCGGTATTCGATTTTCAAAATAACCAGGATGGGCTCAATGATCCCAAAGGAAATAAAATATAACCTGTATTAAGATTATGTACGGGGAGACTTTTTACGGCCACCACACGGCACAACACCAGCTACAGTAGAGTAAAATAAAAGTCAAACAGGATTGCCTTTGGAAACAAAGAGCACAAAAAAAATCACGAAAATCGGAGACTCGGTTTGATTGAGTCTCTTCATATGCAACACTGTAGTTTGCGAGGCTGCATACGCCCCCTAGCGCCGGCTTAAGCGGTATTCGATTTTCAAAATAACCAGGATGGGCTCAATGATCCCAAAGGAAATAAAATATAACCTGTATTAAGATTATGTACGGGGAGACTTTTTACGGCCGCCACACGGCACAACACCAGCTACAGTAGAGTAAAATAAAAGTCAAACAGGATTGCCTTTGGAAACAAAGAGCACAAAAAAAATCACGAAAATCGGAGACTCGGTTTGATTGAGTCTCTTCATATGCAACACTGTAGTTTGCAAGGCTGCATACGCCCCAATGACTTAATGTGTGACATACAGCACGGGTTCAGAGGGAGTATCTCCAGTGAGACAGTTCTAAGGCGGCTACAGTTCTTCTTTGTTTATGCGTCGGTGGTTTCATGAGTGGCGTTTTTTTTTCTTTTTTTTTTTTTTCGTTCCATATCTCTCCTTCTTTTGTTGCCTCGGGAAGACTGTGCTTCATGATTGTGACATATTCTGGGTATCTTCAAATATTTCCCCTCACTGAAAATATACAAATTTGATCTTGTTAGATTTCTCTTAACTCTTGTCCTGCTGAACCCGGATATATCCTCCTTCTGTAAACAATGTAGATCCAGATCAGTTGGCTTCTTCAGGAGCTAACTTATCTGGATCCGCAGTGTTTGCCATTAAGAATGTGAATTTATATCAACAATCTGGACCAAGTAATCTGATTGGCTGAAAATTAGAAATGGGCGTGGCATCTTAATTTATTCAGCACGAAAAAGGTTTAGTTTTTGACAAGATTACTCATTCTAAATTCATCCTGAAATAGAGTACTCATACGTTATAAGAGGCTCAACCATGCGTTGGATCAGGCTTTCTTGGGTAGTCGTCAGCAGAGTGTCGTTGTTGAGAGTGAGGTTCCGGCGCTCTGTCTCTGTAACACCAGGAGTACCTAAGGACTCTGTTCTGAGGCAGAGTTTGTTCCATGCCAACATCAACGACCTCGCATCACAGGTACGTCTCTTCGCTGATAACACTGCTATCTATCTGACAACCAAAATATGACCGTGACTGCCTACGGAAAGACTTGGAAAAATTCCGGGCGTGGGAATCATAAGGTATGGAGTGTAGCCCTCCCAAATGCAGGCTGTAATGATGACAGCTTCCAGGGCCCCATTCAAAACTGCATATGCGTTTTAGGGTTGGGCTTGATGATATGTCTTTGGCTTGGCCCGCCGTGGTTCAACTATTGGTTTTCTTTACCTCTGGCTCACAGTTGTGTAATTAGCAAAACATACTCGTTTTAGTTTATCCTAGTGATTTATTTGATTTTCATGTTTTCGTATGATGTATCGACTGAGATGGAAGCCAATGTGCGAACCGAACTTTTATGTTTTTCTGCATTAAGAGTAGCATTAGGGCGCAGGGTGAAGATAGTTGTCTGTAAAAGTGCTTTAAACACCCCATAGTAGCACACGCCTATTCAAATACACTGAAAATTTTACTACCAAAAAAGTGAAAATTTTCATATAAAAATTCTGATATTTTTCATATTTCTGCTCAAAACATAGATTGTGGGTACTCGTTAGAACCGCCTCGACGAGGCGGTTCTAACGAGTACCCACAATCTATGTTTTTCAGCAGAAATAAGAAAAATAATGTATACCCCTGCAAACTCCAGTTTTACTATACAAAAGTGGGGTTTAAAGGGGTCAAAATTATATAGGCATGTTTTCGTGATGGTCTCGGTGTTGCTCTAACTCTGTGTAGCTTTGTGATTAATTCTATCAGGAGATTTACATTCAGCGTTGCCTTGCGTTTTGTCCTTGTATTTTTCAGTACTTTTAGCATTTTGATCTACTCGTTTGGGAAAGAGAGAGCTGGTCTGTGTGCTTTTCGCGCGTTTGTTTGTTTTGCGCGTGTTGGATTGTGTCTCTTTTCTCCTTCCTCTTGATGTCAGGGATTGACTGCGACTTGTGATTGTGGCACTCCCTGGACTTTTCTTACCTTTTCGATTACCAGTGTCAGGTATTTAAAGAACAATATCTCCAATAACCTAATCTGGAACACACATGTGAAATTGCCATGAATGCGAGTAGGTATCTCGGATTTATCAAAAGAAACACAGAAACTAAGTCCCTTAAAAACCAGGAAATGGCCTAGCAAACCCTTGTTAGCACCCAGCTGGAGTATGCTTCTGTCCCTACATTGAGTATACACATGAGATTGATTGAGTAGTTGCGGTCATGGTACCAAAGCCGTTATCCAAACTCATTGTTTGTTTGTTTGTGTTGAGGTTTTACGGCCCAGTCAACCCAATGGGGTCATGTCGAGCGCGGTCAGTTTACCTAGCCACACGTTTACGGGGCAGGCTTAGTCCTCTAAGCGGTTAACCAGTATTGTGCACATTTTTTCGCCAGAAACTGACAACTGCCCTTCTTGAATCAGCGGAAGGGAGAGAATGACCGTAGAAAATATTTCATGATCAGTCTCTACGAAAGAATGTTGCCGACCTCGGCGGGGGTTGAACCCGCGACCTCCTGGTCTCCAGTCGGACGGCGCATCCAACTGAGCCACCGAGGCCGGCAAATCCATAAACGAATGACGAATTAGAATGTTCAGACCAACAGACATGGACCCCAGAACAAAGGGTGTAATCAGGCGTCCGCGGATAGTAAGCATTACTTGGTAAGCAAGCTTCGCCCACCTTGCCCATAGGCCTGAACGAAGGAAATATCGGTAGAAGTGTATGTCCGGGATTTGGGAAGTCTACTTATGTCGCGTCACTGGCAAAAACATCAGAAACAATTCTGGAAACTGCCACATTGTAGGGATTGACTAGATCATGATGTCTCCCATAGAACTTCTCAAGTGTTGCTACCAGTTTGGTTTTTTGATACCCCTGGCTCAACAACTTTGTAATGAGAACTTTCCCACACTCCATGAAGTCCTGATAATTTGAACAGGTTCTGGCTGGATTAACTGTGAAACATAAACGCCGTATGCTGGTGTAGAAGGGATATTACTGTTCAGGAATGGAAAGTTAACAATGGGAAAATTGAAGTCATCCCGTTTGTCGTAAAGCCTAGTGGTAAGCTTTCCATTGTCAATGTAGAGATAACAATCCAAGTATGAGGAGGAGGCTGCAATCTCCGTTGATTCCTGTATTTCTTCACATGGATAGATGAATTCTAAATACTCTTGCAAATTTTGTGTTTTTCAGAGACAATACATCATCTGTATATCTGTAGGTGAGACTGAATTGTTGTGCGAGGTGTTTCTTGCCTGCTTGGAGGAGACTTTGTACAAACTCCGCCTCATACGAGTATAAAAACAAGTCGGCAAGTAACGGTGTACAGTTAGTACCCATCGGTATGCCGATTGTTTGCTGAAATATCCGACCGCCGAACTCCACAAAAATATTGTCGATTAGATATTCCAGCATCTTTATGACATCTGCATTTGAGTATTTTTGTTGCGCATCAGAGTGATCCCGAACGAAGTATGTGTCTTTGTAGCCAATGACAACATACTGAAATCGACGGTTACCGTTCTTGTGGCAGAAACACTGATTGATAATTGCCTTTAATTTAGATTTCAATTTATCATGAGGAATAGTAGTGTAAAGAGTAGAGAAATCGAAAGATTTTATACTGTTGACGGAATGAAGAGATTGTGCCTTTAGGTTTTCTAAGAGCTCTTTGGAGTTTTTCAGGATCCACGTCTGATTAACACCACTTCTGGCATATGCAGTGTCACAATACTTCTGAAGGCCTTCTTTAACTGTGGATAGTATTCGTGTTAGAATCTGAGAAAGAGGCTTGGTTGAGCACTTAGCTGAACCCGCAATATATCTCTGCTTGTACGGATTCTTGTGAAGTTTAGGAATCCAGTACAGTTTGGGAAGGTCAACATATTCCTCTGGAAGGGAAATTCCAAATGTCAGCATCACCGAATGGTGGTTTTGTAGAATTTCTTCCTTGGACATAGCAGTAAGATTATATGTAGGGTTTCCGGTCATGGTACTCATACCAAGCTCTTCCATTAAGCAGTTTATATAGTGTGTTTTGCAAACAAACACAATGTTGTTAGATGCCTTGTCGGCTAGAACAACGACAAACCTCATGGATTTCAGCTAATTCAGCAGCAACATCTTGATCATCAAACACCGATTCATGTCGACGAGACATGGTTCTGCTGAGTACTGGGACACGCCTGTTTACCAAGGACATTACCGATTTAACCCATTCAGACAGGGTGTCAACCGCCACGTCCTCTTTCTTGGCCCAGCGTCGTGCATACTCTTCAACAGAATCCCATATTAATTTGGAATTCTGTTTCCAAGTAAAAGACCTGGGTTCCCTATTTAGGGCCTTTGGAAAGAATGTCCCTAAGTTTGCTAATCCTGGTTCACCTGTTATGACGTGACCGGCTGGATTATAGCAGAACTCCGATGCTTTACAGGAACACGCTGAGGGATTTCGAGTAATGTTCTCAGTATTTAGCCCTTGCAGCACGTTTTTGTAATTGAAAATTTTAGGTGCAATGGGAGACGAATAACTGTAGGAGATGATAGGTGGGCTCTGGTTTTTGAAGGTTTTTGAGATGAATGGTTATACCAAAACAGCCAGTATCACCTGGGTATACCAGCAGGGTTGTCAAACACTTAAAGATAGACAATCTGTGGCCCATCTCTGTCTTCTTTTTCTACAAAATTGTAAATGACTGTGCGGCGGTACCCTTTCCTGATTATATCCAACACACTCATAGCATATCGAGCTATTGCCATTCCCTGACCTTCAGTTAAATTCATAATGTCAATGATTCCAATAAGTAGTCCTTCTATCCATTGGCTGTTGTCCAGTGGAACGTTCTCCCAGAAAATGTTGCAACTTCTGTCTCATTCAAGGCTGCAACTGGAGAATGAAGAACCCAAACCCTAAATATCATGGCTAGCTTTGAATTATTTTTATTATCGTTTTAGCATAAACCCAATACGCCAAGAGCGATTTGTCCAAGTTGCTGGTTTTATGCCTCACATTTTTATTGATCTGGGTCCAGTTGTTCAAAGCAACGTTAGCTTAACGAGCTCGTTAGTGGTCAAATGTTGACTGTTCTAGTAAGTTCAATATCTAATTCACAGGTATTTTTGCTGGAAAAAAAAAAAAAAAGTGAAATCCAAAAGCTACTCACATTTTTTGCAGTAAAAATATTAGCGTATATTCCATACTTAATGACCAAAGTTTTAACGATACGTTAAGTAACGACAACGTTAGTTTTGAACAACTGTGCCCTGCATTTTATCCTGTCATCTTTTTGTAGACTTACTGTCACAAGTTTTACTTTTCTTTTTTCGCAACACAGCGCGCAGAACCTTTCTGTGAACTTTTTGCTGCTCGCTGTGGAATTTGTTTTGTGATTGTCCTCTTAGTTGCCTTATTAGTGTGTTTAGTGGACCCTGTCTATCATTGTAATCTCCTCGTTGGAAACAGTAAGCTGCCTGAGGTGGTTAATAACCTGTGTGATGTCTTAAGTGCTTTGTTTACTCTTCCTTTTGGTAGGCTAAGCTCTGGGATTGTGGCTCTTCCTGGTTATCTTTATTTCTGTCTTCGTTAAACAGTTTTCATGCTTAATCGCCGTCCATCACGGAATCACGCCTATATAATCTTGACCCCCTTAAATCCCACTTTTATACAATAAAACTGGGGTTTACAGGGGTTTACATTATGTTTCGTATTACTGCTTAAACATAGATTGTGGGTACTCGTTAGATCCGCCTCGCCGAGGAGGTTCTAACGAGTACCCAATAATTATGCTTTGAGTAGAAATATGAAAAATATCAGAATTTTTTATCTGAAAATTTTCCTTTTTTGGTTGTAAAATTTTCAATATATTTGAATAGACGTGTTTTCGTAATGATACTGAATTTCTTTCAAAATATAACGTTAGTTTGTAAATACTTCTGCACGAAGGGCTGTCGGACTTAAATCTTATTGTGACTTTGCCTATTTGTTTAGAAGGATTACTATTAATACTGACTGTTTGGAACAATTCAAAATGATTGTCTTTCGTTATAAAAAGAAGGTAAGTTACAACCTGGATATTCTGCAACAAACTGCATGCACGGTTGCTAACCCAATTATGGCTGATACTTATGCATCCATCTTTAATTTCACAACGGTGGGTCGATTTCAGACTATATGACGGCTCCCTCCTAAATCTGTTTCAGATTGCTGGAGCCTGACTATCAACGTTCGGGACCATCGTGATATTCTTTGTGTTTTCTTGGGTTCTGACTTCAGATCACCATTGAGCCTGCAAAAATCAGTTTTCCAAAATTTTTGTTTTTGGAATTTATAGACTAAGTCCCCATAAAATTCAGATTTGGAAAACACGAACGTTTCATTTGGAAATGAATTCAGAATGACGGCCATAAAATATAGAAAATGTTTTGTGTAGTTTATTTCATTTCAAAAAGGAGAGAGTAACTGAAATTTTACAGGCTGCCAGGTGCCACATTTTATGATTGTATTAATACCATATATCAATTTATTAAACCTATCTTGGATAATAAAATGCTGTTTTTGAGGGCCATTAAAGTCATTGACTTGAGTAGGTGTTCCAGCAAAACGAATTTACCGAGAAATATATACCTAGGCATGTAGCACGAGAGACATCGCCATTAAAAAAAAATGGAAATTTTACAATATCAAAATCAAAGTTGTCCCCGGTTTTTCATAAATTCAGTACAGAGTATGTCATTAGATGTAGATAAATTTAAACCCAGAAACGACGTTTTGGTAACAGATGTGTTACTTTTACTTCTGTAGCTATTTTTGATAAATTGTATCAACCGTTTCTTTAAAATATTCATTATCAATATTTAACCTCCAAAAACTGAAAATTTTCAGAAGAAAACTGATATTTTTCATATTTCTGCTCAAAACATTGTTTGTGGATACTCGTTAGAACCGCCTAGGCGAGGCAGTTCTAACGAGTACCCACAATCTATGTTTTTGAGCAGAAATAAGAAAAATAATATATACTCCTGTAAACCCCAGTTTTACTATATAAAAGTGAGGTTTAAGGGGGGTTGAAATTATATAGGCATGTTTTCGTGATGGGGAGACTGCGCTTTCTCACCAGCACCTACGCTGTCGCTCACATAAGCGGTAGGCCTAGGGGAAACTTCAGCCAAAGAACTAGATGTGTCAGTGCTATGGAGCCTGGTATGTGCATTGTAACATTCATTATAGTGTAAGCAGAAACCCTGTCCCTAAATTCATCACGAAAACATGCCTATATAATTTTGACCCCCTCTAACCCCACTTTTATATGGTAAAACTGGGGTTTACAGGGGTATACATAATTTTCTTATTTCTGCTAAAAAACATAGATTGTGGGTACTCGTTAGAACCGCCTCGGCGGTATATGCCTTGTGTACCCACAATCTATATATTTGAGCAGAAATATGAAAAAATATCAGTTTTTTATCTGAAAACTTTCAGTTTTTGGAGATGATATTTTCTATATATTGGAATAGGCGTGTTTACATAATGTCAGTGGAGATACCCAGGTAATGTCACAACCTTTCCAATGCACAAAAAGAACGAGTGGTGAGAAACAAATATGTATGTGTAATGGCAAACATATGGGTGCACTCCACAGTTTTGACTTGCATTTCTATCTGTTCACAGCCCTCACATACATAAAATGCAATCACAGCAAATATAACAGTACCTGTCCATTAGGTACTGTATCAATAAATTGCAAACATACCAAATAATAATTTAAGCATCATAAAAATAACTGCAATGTACCAAAACCTGCTGTTGCACTAATGTAAACAATACCCCACCCCCCTCCGACTGCGGCCAAATTTATGCAAAAAGTGCAGTTTTCGAATGATTATCATCAACTCCAGGACAATGCACTGGTCTGAAACAGTTGGAAATTTGACAGAGCGCCTACAGAATATTACTTTTATCCAGAAATCAATACCTGTAAGCCACCTCGTTTTTAAGATAAAATCCACAGAAAAGCATGCTACAATTTTTGACAAGGTAAAACCGGGTACCAGACAGAGTTCAACAGTTTCGTATTTTACCTACACTGTTTTATAAAAAGGTCATGTGACCTCAAGAAAAGTCTTTTTTATCAGTGTTAACAATAACTGACAAGCATAAAGCTTCAGTTTTGGTCAAAATGTGCAGCAAAAAGTATTTTCAGACTGGTTTCTAGCCCTACCCCTAGTTATTGACATTTTTGCCAGGTTCAAAAGTGCGAAACTGTGGAATGCACCCTATGACACATACGGCGCATGAACAAAGAAGGAGCGCATACAGGGACCGCATTGGAACGCATGAGCAAAGAAGCGCATACAGGGACGGCATTGGAACGCATGAACAAAGAAGGAGCGCATACAGGGACTGCATTGGAACGCATGAACAAAGAAGGAGCGCATACAGGGACTGCATTGGAACGCATGAGCAAAGAAGCGCATACAGGGACGGCATTGGAACGCATGAACAAAGAAGGAGCGCATACAGGGGCCGCATTGGAACAGTAAGTAGAAAAAAACTAATGGGTGGCTTAGAACCAGTTTTGCTCTCGCCAAAAACATCCGATGCAGCTCCAAATTACGAACATACATGTATGTAATTCATAACCTTGACTTTACTACCACTTTACATCTATTAATTATTACTATAAACACAAATCTAAGCTTAATTGTATGAAAATTTGTACCATTTTAATGAAATGGAGAGCACACCACTAAATAACATTTGGAAGTGCAGTAATTAACCCTTGTCCTGCCGAATATATTAAGATGCCACATCCGCTTCTAATTAACAGCCAATCCGATTACTTGTTCCAGATTGTTCATACAAATTCACATACCAAATGGCAAACAGTGCAGATCCAGATCAGTTGGCTTCTTCAGAAGCCAACTGATCTAAATCTACACTGTTTGCAAAGGCAAGACATATTTGGGTTCAGCAGGACAAGGGTTAATATTAACAATCAAGCTAAAGGAAAATATCATCACGAAAACATACCTATATAATTTTGACCCCCTTAAACCCCACTTTTATATAGTAAAACTGGGGTTTACAAGGGTATATATTATTTTTCTTATTTTTGCTCAAAACATATATTGTGGGCACTCGTTAGAACCGCCTCGGCGAGGCGGTTCTAACGAGTACCCACAATCTATGTTTTGAGCAGAAATATGAAAAATATTTTAATTTTTTATCTGAAAATTTGCCAGTTTTTGGTTGTAAAATTTTCAATATATTTGAATAGGCATGTTTTCATAATGTTCCATTTATGCCTAGCATCCAATAAAAAAGATATTGGTAAATAGTAGAGACCAAGATCAGGCGGTGTCTGAGTAGGACCTACACAGTTTGTATTAAATATCCGAATTTCTATCAAACATAATAATAATAATAATAATAACAATAATATGAATAATGATAATAATAATGATGATTACTGGAAATGAACCGGTCCAAAGAGGTGAGGTAGAAGAGTCCACTCAGCGTAAATGGGTTAATTGAGAAATTTGTAGAACTTCTATGTTCAGCTGACGGAGCCAAGTGTTCAAAATAAGGATACGATTAGTAATTGTTCATTCTACATGTACACGTCCTTTGTTAAAATGTCTTTTTTTATCCTCTTTTTTCAGATAACTTTTAAGGGCGGATTCAGCTTGTGCCCTGAGAGTTTCATGTATTGACGGATCTACTACGATTATTGTTTCTTTACAGCTCCAGTCCGAGGTAACGATGAGAGACTTGTCATCAATATCTAGCGTTCTGTTGTTACAGCTTTCCCTCTGTGTTACCTAGAAATAAGATAGGCGCCACAACGTGAGTTGGTTGGTCGGTTGGATTGGAGTTTAACGGCCCATTCAAGAGTATTTAGGTCATTTTGAGGCAATCAGTTTACCTAACCACACTTTTCCTTGGCAGGTTTAGTTCTGTAAACGGTTAATTACTTCTTGTGTACATTATTTCGCCAGAAACTGACAAATGCCCTTCTTGAATCCGAGGAAAGGAGAGAATGACCATAGAAAAAGGACCGTTATAAACTTAAGGGGAATGGTACACTTTCAGGGAAGAGAACACTTAGAATTTTTACCTTCCTTCTGAAAAGGGAATTTTCAATTAAAAGAGTCTACTCTAAGACAAAAGAATTTGCTCCTCTTGTGAGCAAATTGTTTCCTTTTAGAGTAAACTTTTTTTTTCAGAAGGGACTTGATTTCCAGGTGAACAAAAAGGAAGTCACAAAAGTTGCCACCCTTGGCTGAAGAGGTGGGCGGGGAGGGGGGGGGGAGTGGGGGGTGGAGTGGGGATCTACCAAGTGTATCAAATCCCGTTGAGTATTTGAACACCTTGACTACCATACTTGTTCTAAAATGTGAACCAGTGAATTTTTACACCCTGTTAATATGTCTGAAAAACTGCTGGCTGAGTGGCAAACCGTGTAGACCCTGATCAGATATCAAATCTGGGTCTATACTGTTCGCTCAGGATAATATGCAATACTGCATAAATTATAAGCATACCTTACCCTTGCCGTGCTGAACAATTAAGCTGCCACGCCCACTTCCAGCTTCCAGCCAATCAAACTACTTGATCCGGGTTATTGCTACACATTCACATACTTAATGGCAAACAATGCTGATCTAGATCAGTTGGCTTCTTCAGAAGCCAACTGATCTGGATCTGCACTGTTTGCAAAGGCAGGGCATATCCGGGTTCAGCAGGGCCAGAGTTAACTCCTTAACATACTTGTCCTAAAATTTGAACATGTCCATTTTACTACTTGTTGATTAGTCGGGAAACCCCTGGAAGAATAACTAGAAAACAATGCAGACCCATATCAGATACCGCTGATCAGGGTCTACACAACTAGCATTAAATACAGGAATTTCTATAAAACATAGTAATGATGAAAACTAACCAGACACCCTACTATTGAAAATAGTCCTAAGAATTGTCGTAGAAAAGTCCACTCGGCGTAAATGGGTTAAAAACTGTTGGCTAAATGGCAAGCAATGTTCTGTGACGTCTGATCTGATTCTACACTGTTTTTCCCAGGTCTGTACGATTGTCCGAATATTTTGGGTAATTACGATCAGAAAAGAACATCGCCCGGCCAACTGTTCTCAATTAATACAAAACATAGTGTCCAATGATTCTATTAGGAGACAGCGAAGGCCCTAATCAGAATGCGCGGATCACTGATCACTGTCCGCGTATGCCCGAAAATACATTTTCAGACGGCACAACCTAGTGACGTTACATCATTACTACCACTACAACAACTACTACTACTACTACTACTACCAACAACAACAACAACAGCAACAACAAAGGTAATAGTACTCATAGTAGTAATGACAAAAGCGCCTCATCGTGAAGAAAATGACGGTTACATATATGCAACTAAACGAAAACCCAGATTCGTCTGATAATCCACAGTCTGATCAGGTTCTAGACTTTTTATAATGCAAACGTGTACATCCTGATCCGGATACATAGAGGTGAAAACTGATGTGGGTCTACGCTGTTTAAATAGACATATTGTCGAATTTCTCGGAAGTGCTTAGAAAAAGAACAAAAGAAGAAAAAAGAACTTACGTTTTGGGTGTTTCTGTTCATTACAATCCATTTCCAGAAAATGGTTTGATATTTGGGTAGTCTCCCCGCACACTGCCATGTCGATAATCCGATATAATCAGCCACTAGAGCGTCGCTTGTGTCCCAACAACCCAGAGACTGGACGGAGCCAATTACAGCCAAACAGTCACGTGTCGGGTCGTCAACTCTATGACAGACCCGCAGAACCACACGGACAGTCTCATCGTTAGTTTCTGCCATCTGTAATATATGGGTCGCTTCATAGGAAAAGAGTCGTTATAGCATATACAAACAACATAGGTTTTGGTGAGTCTGCGCATTTGCGCAGTCTTGTCAGAACCTATGCTGTTCGCTCACTGTACACAGTACATATGGGGAAACTTCAGCCAAAGAACTAGATGTGGCCTGGCTAAGAGGCCGGGCATGCGCAATGAACGATTCATTTGGTGGAAAATCAGAATAGCATTTTTCTCGTGACGCGGCTCATATCGTTTTAACCCTGTAGACCAAGCTTTTTTGTGAAAGATAATACATTACAGCACACAGATCAAAGGACAAATGCAACAACGACGACTACTGCTTGTAGAAATCATGAATTAGCCACGTCGCGAAAATAACAATAAAATCGTAGACCACCCAGCTAAGCAACACATTTTCTATAAACCGATATTCTGTAGTGTCTTATGATTCTGTGAGAAGACGGTGACGATCCTGATCAATCTGCACCGATGTGAAGTCTAATTGGCCTTCGCTGTACGAATATGCCGCGGATCCCACTGTCCCGTGCTTTTTGTGGCTACATGAACAATAAAATTTCAGACCAGCCAGCTTAGCCAGACAGACTGATATGGACTCTCCGATACGCCGAAATATTCTGTAATATCGAATGAGCGAACAGTGGGCCATGATCAAACTGAACCGATGCGCACTCTGATTGGAGCCTTCACTGTCCGCATATATCACAAAGACCCTATTTTCCCGTGGTGCGGCTCATTATTTCTACAGTCTCCAATGGACATGGAAGGTTCTGAACTAGATAGATAGATAGATAGATAGATAGCACCACGCCGGATCATACGGATTGTGTGATACGATCGTATTGAATATGCTGAAGAACCACGCTAGATGAACGATGATGTACACCTACCGCCGCTGTCTGTCACAAACTTTACCAGTTACACTCATTGTTAGGGCAATACACGATGAAATTTGTTGGATTCGAACACAGGATATCGGGCTCGTAGAATCCGAATGCATACCACTATAGGCCACCCAACCTACCCGGACAAACGAATTATGCATGTATGGACGCCAGCGTTTCTAGTCATAGGTCCACAATAGCTCACAAATGTCATATGGTGAGAAATGTAAACCAGGGGCCAGGTTTACAATCGTTTCTCAAGTTAAGGTCGACCTTACTTTGAAGATCGAGAGATGCAAAGCACAGTTTGCGCTTTCACATGGAAGCTGATTTTCAACGACGAAATTAATAAGTGCAGTTCATTTTAATTGATTTTCAAGACCTTATTTCATATCTAAATTTTCGGACCTTAAGTTTTAAGGTGGAATTTACTGTTAGGAACGATTGTAAACCTGGGCCAAGAGCTCAAAACTCCGAACCTCGTTTACGATGTTATATCGACGGGTATACCACAATATAGGCGACTCATGAGGATACATGTGTGCGATAATCCTCTCTTGCGGTATGAACTTCATCTTTTAGCATTCATCGCATTAATAATTGTTCACAGTTTTTTTCCATTGCTTATCGACTGAGTAAATGATATAATGATCATCACTGACATGATGGTCAAAATGATCGAGAAATGATAAAAAAATTCCCCCACAGTAGAATCTTTTAAAAGATCTCCGAGTACTAACTCACGTGAAACACCATCCTATTTCTATGTCAGTGACAGACTAGGTCAAATACATCATGCAAGACTTTGAACTAACTGTAGCTCTCTAAACTATTATTTATACCATAAAAATATCATTGAAGACCCGAGATGCACGTATGGTCTCCCCGAGACCAACAAACATTTTCTGTTAGAATGCCGAAAATATAACGCTATAAGAATGAATATGTTGCATGAAGTATCGCAGTTCTGCCAACCAACATTACATACCCTATTGTTCGGGAACATGACTTTAACAGATGAAGCGAATGAATCAATTTTTAAATATGTACATAAGTTTATCCAAAGAAGCAAACGCTTTGAAATCTCCTCTTGAACTGTCCTACAAACTGACATATATCAATACTAATTTCCATATAGCTAGTAACATAATATGTTGTCTAAATATTGTTTAGTTTTCTAATATAACAATACATTTGTAGTTTAAAATCGGTTTTAATCCATAAGTCTCAATGCTTGAAGTAAGATTTGATTTTTTATTTATTTAAAGTAGGGTCCCCACATCACTCTCTTTTCGTGGAGATTGATCATGAAATATTTTCTACGGTCATTCTCTCCCTTCCGCTGATTCAAGAAGGGCAGTTGTCAGTTTCTGGCGAAAGAATGTGCACAATACTGGTTAACCGCTTAGAGGACTAAGCCTGCCCAGTAAACGTGTGGTTAGGTAAACTGCGCTCGACATGACCCCATTAGGTTGACTGGGCCGTAAAACCTCAACACAAACAAACATCACTCTCTTTACTTCTCGCCTCTATTACGTGATTGTGCCTGGAAAATATTATTTTTTTATAAGTCGTATTCTAATACGTCTCTATTATACATCCACTACTCTCTAAGCTCTTAAACTGCACTCTCATTTTGCTTCTTTTCTTTC
This sequence comes from Anodontia alba, assembly GCA_964016985.1. Taxonomy (NCBI): domain Eukaryota; kingdom Metazoa; phylum Mollusca; class Bivalvia; order Lucinida; family Lucinidae; genus Anodontia; species Anodontia alba. Next base: position 51,688,977 of record OZ024822.1, read on the forward strand.
ACCGTTCTTTTCCTTCGTTATTTATTTAGTTAGTTAGCTAGTTACTTGTACATGCATGGTCACAACGATTTGATTTGCTGCTCAAGAACTGAGGGAAACGAATTCACATAAGCTGTATAGCTTTTTTCGAATCCCTTTTATATATTAACATATTCATGTAATGTCTGTGTAGATGTATTGATGTATTGAGAAATATATGAAATAAAATATGTTTAAACCAAATGATCGAGTCTTAAAATCACCCCAAAAAGCGTAATTGGCAAAATGGCAGCAGACAGACGCTGCAGAGTACGACATCAGATCAGGGTCTCCAGTATGCAACTAGTTTAGCCATTTTCTCTAGGAATGTCTAAATTACATACTTTGAGCCTGACATACCTAAAATTGAAATTGGACTCTTCCAATATTTAGAATGGGGAGTTTATTCAGTCTAAATACAGATAGAGCTAACCATCCACCTTAGTATCAATCGGACATCTGCAAAAGAAAATTCATCAAACACGGATAATGATACAAATACAGTCCAATGAAAATTTCTTTCACTGTTCACATTCATACAAACGAAATCAGTAGGTTTGTTACCTCTTTTTATGTGTCGCTCCGTCCTCTACGCATTTTTTTTTGTCAAGAACTCTTTACTTTTGAAACGTTGTGGGTTGTGTGTAAGCGTCTCTAGGCAATGACGTCACTGTAAGCTCAGGCTAATTACCTAACGTTAACGACATTATACATTATGTTTTAAGCTATTGAAATTCTATGTGAAATAATAAAGGGGTATCATGAAGGTGAACGGGTACAGCTTCAAAAGGAGATAATTCTGTCAAATGTATTTTGCCTCCCATCTGAAATGGGAGCAAATTCTTTCCTTTTAGAATAGACCATTTTCAGAAAATGAATAGACCCATCTGCAGAAAGCGATGTGTACGCAGTAATGTGAACAGGGAGTCACAATAGTTAGCTCCCTTGTAAAAATGGCGGAACATCTACCAGATGAATCCCTTCCAATTAACTCTTTCGGTGCCAAATTTCAGACGACATTTGTCGTCTGCTTTGTTTTTTTTCTAACAAAGAACAACTAGCAATAAGTTAATATGTAAAGTCGCAAGACTGAATGTCAAACAGCGTAGATCCTGATGAGATTATGAGCCGTCTCATCTGGATCTACGCTGTTTGCAAAAGCCTGTTATCATCGCCTATGACACTGGAAGAGTTAATCGCCGGAGCATTGTAGCGCAGAAGGTGCCATTACGAAAACATGCCTATTCAAATATATAGCTAATTTCACCTCCTAAAACTGAAAAATTTCAGATAAAAAAACTCGGCGAGGCGGTTCTTACGAGTACCCACAACGTATGGTTTTGAGCAGAAGTAAGAAACATGATGTATACCCCTGTAAACCCAAGTTTTACTATATAAAAGAGGGGTTTATGGGGGTCTGAATTATATAGGCATGTTCTCGTGATGCAAGGACTGCGGCGTTAGCATGCACTATCTGGAAAGTCTTTTTTTTTCTTTTCTTTTTTTTTTTTTTTTTTTTTATTTGCATGTTACTTTACTTAGAAGAAGCAAATTTGCAAACTCTCAACATGATTTAATGCAAAGTAATTTGCCGTAGGTACCTACGTACAATTTTTTTTTATTGCAGTCAATGATTTAAAAAAAATCGTACTTTTTTCATTTTCTCCCGTAGTAAAAATGGCTGCAAAACATGCAAAAATCGAAAGGGTAGGTAGTTTGGATGTGAGTTTTCAACAAGTTCTATTTGTTCAAAATTTCTAAAATTTTCACAATATTGAACATTATGGAACTTCAATAATTCAAACTTAGTGAAGAAAGGCAAAGGCAAAGGCAAAAAAAAAAAAAAAAAAAAAAAAAAAAAAAAAAAAAAAAAAAAATTAAAAAATCCAGTTTACTGTAGAAATTGCATAGGTCAGACCTATGTTTGGCATTGAAATTAAAACAAAAACAAACAAACAAAAAAAAAAAAAAAAAATGGGTAAATAACAGAAATGGCAAATAGTTTCTGGTAAGGTATTGTCAATCAAAAATCATTCTTTTTTCATTAAGTTTAAATCGCAGAATAAAAAAAAAACAACAAAAAACGTGAGGCTCTTCGGGGAATGAGATGTAAAAATATGAAAATTAGCCTGAAATTCCCTCGATTCGGACCCAAACCACCAATGATTATTTTTCTCATTCAACAATTTTAAAAAAAATGCGCGTATGTGCAGGCTAGATGGATCCTTCCCCGGTCGCATGTGTGATAAGTTCTATAACGTCATCTGCAGGGTTGTATTTTGAATACTTTATAAATAGCATATTATAGGAAGAAATGTTTTTATATACACAGATGAGATAATATAATTCTGGTCCATACTGCCAAATACACATTTAATAAGCGCAAAATATATTTTAATATATGTTCAATGGTTCAATGTTCAATGGTTCCAACTAAAATACATGTAGCCGTACGATTAGCCAATATAGGCTAATCGTATTGGCTAATCGTACGGGGCCGTACGAATAGCTACTGCCTTCTGAAAAATATATCCACTTTAAATGGAAACAATATCCCTTCGGACGCAAATTCTTTCCTTTAACCCATTTATGCCTAGTGTCCCAAATTAGGGACATTGGTAAACAGTGTAGACCCAGATTAGACACCGCAACACGAGGCGGCTGATCAGGGTCTACACTGTTTGCATTTAGAGCAGGAACTGCCATAAAACATGGTCACAATAAAAACTAACCAGACACTTTATATTAAAATGAAATCATTTTCGTGAGAACAGTAATGGCGTCTTCAATAATACAGTCTTATTTAATGTACATGTATTTCAATTTTCTGATGAAAGCCAAGGGCCAAAATATTAAAACGGAGTGAATACAATTAAATTGTGCTTTAATTAATAACTATTTTCAATAGATTTAATAACAGAATATTCAGACTATTTTCTAAATTTGAAATTTAATGTAACAAATTTCACTCCCTGAGCAAAACATTTCATCCATGTAATTTACATGTACTAATACATACATGTATTGGGGCGCAGGCAGCCCTGCGAACTACATTGCTGCCATATGAAGGCTCTGAAAGAAACCATCACGAAAACATACCTATATAATTTTGATCCCCTTAAATCCCACTTTTATATTGTAAAAATTGGGGTTTACAGGGGTATAAATTATTTTTTCTGATTTCTGCTCAAACATAAATTGTGGGTACTCGTTAGAACCGCCTCGTCGAGGCGGTTCTAGCGAGTACCCACAATCTATGTTTTGAGCAGAAATATGAAAAAAAAAAAAAAAAAAAAATAAATATCTGATTTTTTTTAGCTTTAAATTTTCATTTTTTGGTGATAACATTTTAGATATTTGAATAGGCATGTTTTCGTAATGGAAAACGCTGATTTTCGTTCTTTTATGTATTCGGTGTTTCGTAGGGCAGCCTTTATATGGACCACGCTTAGCGAAACAATGTCTTCGAGCATGCGCAAAATGTGCGAATTCACATCATCCTGTATGTGTGCAATGTCCAATCCGGACATTTGCATTCCATTGAAACATTTTATAGTATCCAATGATTCTTTTAGCGGACAGCGGAGACCCTGAATAGACTGCGCGGCTGATCAGGCTGATCTGGGTTTTCACTCTTCGCATATACTCGAAGACACGTTATCGCATTTAAATATTCGTTATTTTAATATCTCAGCAGAGTCGCAGTTCAGTTCTACAGTGCTTATGTTAAGTATATTTAAATGATGGATTACCTTTCACCCCTGAGATGGGTTTCAGTCAACAATCAATAACAAAATTGCCAATAGTGCAGATCCTGATGAGCCGATCCATAATGAGACTTCTCATTTGGATCTACACTGTTTGCACGGGTATTTAGCGGTCTGTAGGATATGTTCCGCCTTTGAAAACAGTGTAGATCCAGATCAGTTGGCTTCAGAAGCAACTGATCTGGATCTGCATTGTTTGTCATTCAGTATGTGACTTTATATCAACAATCTGGATTAAGTAATCTGATTGGCTGACAATTAGAAGTAGGCGTGGCATCATAATTTATTCAGCATGACAAGGGTTAATTGTTTTGCAATTGCAAATTGGTAACGTCATAGTAAACTATGTAAAGCCCTGACGAGAAAATAAATATAGAGATACCTAGGAAGTCCACAGTCGCGTAACACGACCCCGCCATGGCAATGGATAAATGTTGAATAGCATGAAACGACAACACAAAACATTCGAATGAACAAATGAAAAAAAAAAAAAAAAAAAAAATACTTCAGCAGAAATACCACCGTGGAAAGATCAACTGAAAAGCTCTCTTTGTTTTTACTACATTTTAACTCCTACTTCAATTTGATAACATTTAACATATTCTTTTGTTTTCTTACAATGGACGAGTATAAACTTATGTCTTGAAAAAGCTGTTTACGTACGTGGTTCTAAGCATCTTTTGTTAGTTATTATTATTCCGACTCTATCGATTTTGCAAGAATAGTAGGCTATTGATGGGTATGGGTTCTCGTTTGATTGTAGCGTGTTATTGTGCTTAATATGTTATTTTAATGTAAATATTTAACCCTTGTCCTGCTGGATAAATTAAGATGCCACACCCACTTCTAATTTTCAGCCAATCAGATTATTTAATTCTGGATTTTGATACAAAGTCACATACTAAATGACAAACAGTGCAGATCCAGATCAATTCAGAAGCCAACTGATCTGGATCCACACTGTTTGCAAAGGCAGAGTATATCCGGGTTCAGCAGGACAAGGGTTAAGAAAAGGTAAATACTATTTAAGAAAAGGTAATTTTTATTTAAAATCCAAGTGAAAGGAACTCCCATATATATAACTTGAATTTTTACATGCAGGTGCTATCCAATAAACAAGTACATCAAGCGATAGAGTATATTGTAAATTTTATGTATACTCGCCGGCAACACTGCCGAATGTCTCATAAATAATCGAGACCCTATTCACTGTGGACCATAGTACAGTTTATCAAGTCAGAACCGCTGATACCATACGAAAAAAATCGGTCAGCCGTATCAACAACAACTGTGATTACATGTAATTTCAATAAAAAGAATAAAATCTTTTGTGTTTAGAATAGTGGAACATCGATGATTTCATCGATGATTTCAATTGTATTTGCTCGATTGGGACTCATAAACAAGCGATTTCCATACAAGAAAATGAAGTTTGGTGTTGCATCATGATTTTTTCCATTGACACTTGTCAAGATAGACAGATTTTTGCTGTGAGTAAGCATTTAAGAACTTTAAAGAACGCGAGTGTATAAGGCGAGCTGCCTCTACAATAAAAAACAAACGGTTCAGTGTTAGAGAGCAATTCCCAAAAGAGATAGAGGAAAGGCGCAAAAAGCTGTATCCATTCATGCATAGTGCAAAATCGGACACAAATAATGATGTTAAACTTGTTAGGGACAGACTGATTATTAATGGGAAAACTTATACGCATATTGATATAATTGAAGCTCCTGGGGACAAGGGAAGTAACCGTGAACCTCCAAAGGGCGACAGATCACGGAAAACAGCCAACGCTGTAAATACCGAACTTAGTTTGTCAAGGGCTCCTAGTCCCCATTCTCAAAAAGACTCAGGTGCAATACCAAAAATAAACTTTGTGTCGCAAAATATCTACACACTTTTGAGGAATTTGAGAGATCTTGGAGATGACACGTTCAGTTGGGGAGGGAAGAAAAAAGCGACATCCCCCCTAGAACAAACTTCCTCTAAAAAGGCTCGCGAAGCTACTCCACTAAACGCGAGAATAAATGATGGTTCATCTGGTGACGTTACGGTGACGCCTGGTGACGTTTCCGAGAAAGAGACGGCAAGCGGTACACCACATTTTCCAGATAAATCTGCAGACAATATATGTAAGCAACAAGTGCCGCTGTCTGACCCATTGAACCATAGCGGATTATCGTCTGGCGAGATCAATAATGGATCAGTAGATCACTCGGTCACAATGGAACATACCTAGGGGCACGCGGAGAGTACACGTGCAATAACAATTAAGGCATGGAATGTTCAACGCGAATTAGAAAGAAAGCTGAAAGACAACTCATTTTTGTCTATATTAAAATCATGTGAAATCGCGGTCCTTTCGGAATGCTGGTTGACGGATAACTTTGACGCATCGGAATATGAACTCGATGCTTATAAAATAATTGCGTTGAAAAGATCAAAATGTAGAGGGGGTGGTATTTGTATACTCATCAAGAAATGCCTTGAACAAAAAGTTAGTCTGATAAAACAGAGCGAAGATAGTTTAGTTTGGCTTAAATTGGATAGTTCATTATTTACAGATGGTACCCATATGTACTTATGTTCCGCCTGAAGGGAACCAGTATTATAATTATTATGATTGTGACTTGTTTGATTTATTGGAGAGTGACCTTGAACTCTATTCAGGTTTTGCGAAAGTGGGCGTTATTGGGGACTTAAATACGAGATTAGGGCTGTTGGATGACATCATACGAAATGATGATGTCCATCAAACGTTAATAGACAACATGGAATCATTGTTTTTGTACCCGCGTGACGATCTATTTGTTGAAAGGAATTCGAAAGATAATCACGTTAACAATCATGGACGGAAATTTATAACACTTTGCAAAGAAAGCGGTCTTAGGATAATAAATGGTCGGACTAAATCTGATCAATATGGTGACATAACTTTTCAAAACAGACAGCGAACCAGTGTGATTGACATTGCGTGTATCCACTATTCTTCTTTTAACATAGTTAAAGATTTTGCGGTCGAAGAATTTACTGAGTTCTCGGACCATGCTCCTATTTGTCTGTCATTAAAAGTCTGTGCAGCCGATGGTGATAACCTATGCACATGCGCACAACGAAGTGATGCGTATGTATCGTGGAACAGTGAAGCCGCTGAACAGTTGTATCAGTGTACATGTATATTAGTAAATCGTGATTCCCTGGCCGCGTGTGCTGAAAACATTGAAGACATAAATCGATCGGTTCAGGACTTCACGAACAATCTAAGGGAGATAACTGACCATTTCTGCTTAAAATCTTTCAAAACGACAGATATATGTGAAACATGTAAAATCAAAGGTAGAACTACGCAAAACGATAACCCAAACAGACCGTGGTTCGATGAAGAATGTGCGAAAAAATATTCTGTTTATAAAAAGGCGCTTTCAACGTTTAACCGTAACAGGTCTCATTTCAACCGACTTTATTTAGCAAATAAAAAAGCAGAATATAAATCTCATATCATAAAAGCGTAACGGAGTTATTTTAGGCACGAAGGTGATATGTTAGGTAACCTGAAAGGAACGAATCCAAGGGAATTCTATAAACTATTTCGAAAAGCACGAAAAAGAACGAGAAGCAATTTAACAGCACATGACTTTTTTCAATATTTTTCTAGCATGATGTCGTCGGGCGAGCAAACTGGATCTGAGAATATACGTGAGCAGGAAACAGAAACAATATTTGAAGAACTCGATGTAAACTTTACTGACAATGAAATCTGTGAGCAAATTCACAAATTAAAAATGAATAAAGCCCCTGGAATAGACTGTCTTCTAAATGAGTTATTCATTAAATGCAAAGACATATTCATACCCATACTTAAAAAAATATTTAATCATATTCTGTTGACTGGAATATACCCTGAAAATTGGTCAAAAGGCATAGTTATCCCGGTCTATAAAAAAGGAGACGTTTCTGAGGCAGGGAATTATAGACCAATTACCCTTATTAGCCACCTTGCAAAACTGTTTACAGCTATTCTTAACACGCGATTACTAAAGTGGTGTGAAAAGACTGACTGCCTAACAGACGCTCAGTTCGGTTTTAAACCGGGGTACAGTACTGTGGGCGCAGTGTTTTCTCTACATTCAATTATTAATGACTTTCAGAGACGTAAACAAAAATTGTATTGTTGCTTTGTAGACTACCAAAAAGCTTTTGATAGTGTTGATCATTTAAAACTATGGCGACGTCTAGTGAAGCACGGTATTAGTGGGAAATTATTAAATGTTATCAAATCCATGTACAGTCAGATTAAATCATGTGTAAAATTTGAGGGGACGTACTCCGAGTTTTATTCCTGTTATAAAGGTCTTGTACAAGGTGAGGCCTTGTAACCATTAATATTTTCTTTATTTGTCAACGACATAGAGACTGATTTGCTGCAGGACAATTTACAGGCGATTGAATTAAATGAATTAAATTTATTTCTGTTGATGTATGCGGACGATACTGTCCTGGTAGCAGATAGTGCAGAGTCACTACAGAAACTTTTAGATGGGCTATTAGTTTGGACTACAAACTATGGGTTGACCGTCAATGTCGACAAAACTAAAGTTATGGTTTTCAGGTCGTCTTGGCAAATGAGGAATGAACAGTTCTATTATAATGGGAACTTGGTAGAAATCGTGAAATCGTGAATACCTTTTCATATCTTGGACTGCTTTTGCATTACAACGGAAAGTTCAATGTGACACAGAAACATATAGTTGAAATGGGGAAAAAAGCATTATTTTGCCTAATGAAAAAAGTAAAAAATCACAATTTTAATGTCTTTACTTTCTCTGTTTGATACTTACGTCAGTCCTATCTTGCATTACTGCAGCGAATTATGGGGATATGTAAAGGCTCAAGATATAGAAAGAGTACACACGATGTTCTTGAAACGACTTCTAGGTGTAAAGCGCAGCACTAGTAATGATATGGTGTACTGTGAAATGGGTAGACTTCCACTATTTGTACAAAGACAGTTTAATATTCTTAAATATTGGTTGAAACTGCTAAAAACTGACAATTGTATTTTGAAAGGTTTATATGATAATTTATTATGCACACACAACGAGAACAATGTTTCAAACTGGGCATCTGAATAATAAATATAGGTATGATCTATGTCTGGGATCAGCAGAAAGTTGAAAATGAGAAGCTATTTTTATTGATTGCAAAACAGAGACTCGGTGATCTTGCATTCCAGAGTATCGATAGTTATATCGAACGATCTAGCAAATGCTTAATATATAAACACATTTCGAAACACAGAAGTTTACAGCCGTATTTGAATTCATGCATACCGACAAAATGTAAGAAAATTATTTCAAAATTTCGTCTTTCTGCGCACACACTCAATATAGAGACTGGAAGGTATGATGATGTGAATAGAGATGAGAGAAAATGTATAAAGTGTAATTTACAGGACACTGAGGATGAATTCCATTTTATTTTGAAATGTCCATATTATCATGATATTAGAACCCAGTACATAAAACGCTACTATACTTACAGACCGAGCGTTTACAAAGTCACTCAGCTTCTAGGCTCAAACAACAAAAGAACACTTTGTAGCCTTGGGAAATATCTAATACAGGTATGTGAACGGCGTGATAGTACCTAAACATCTAGTGGTGAATTAACCCAGTATACTCGTAGCGTCGAGGCAGCGTCGCTTTGGCGTCGTCGCGAGGTCATGACGTCGCGGCGAAGTCGGACCGACGTTGTTGCGGCTTTGGGTGTTGGCTGGGAAGAATCCTGTTGTATTTGACTATTCATGTATCATATAATACAAATTGTTTTGTAAATTGTATTATTACTTATAACATGTCCTGCAAATATGTTCTTGTACTCTCCTATAGGCCGTACGGCTTTGGAAAATAAAGAATTGAATTGAATTGAATTGATTATTGTGTAGCTTAATAAACAACTTTCTGATTATGCACAAAGGCAGTACAATTGCCATTGACCAATTTTCAGTACCGATCTGATTCAATGATATTCCCTGTATAAGGTTATATGCCTATGCGAACAACAAGGACGCAGTTCAGGCTGCACATCCTCACAGTCTGATTTGCATCTTTGTTATTCGCTGCTTAGATAGTACAATGTATCCAGTTTCTATATCCGACATTTCAAACTTCTAGCTAGTCTTTGTAGATGAGTAGGCCGGTTTGAGTCACACCACGAATACAGGTTTTCTCGTTACGTGGCTCATATGAGAAAACCTGTTGTTGCCATATGCGAACAATAAAGACGCAGATCAGACAGCCATGAGCGTCTTTGTTATTCGCTGCTTAGGAAATATAATTCCTCTAGTTGTCCTATCCAAAATCTAAAGGAACTAGTTAGCTACTGTAGCTGAGCAGGGTGGTTTGAGTCTTACCGGGTTGGAAACCCGCAGGCAGGTTCATATTATACACCCGTACGAGTAATGAATTACTTTTTTTAAAACCTACGGTCAGGTGTAGAGAGTATGCAAACTGATATATTACGGGTATATCTGGATTGATAAGTTAGAATTTTTAGTCGTTTAACATTATTTCAGTCATTTCGGGACGATGGAAGGACGAGCATGCAATAAAGCACCGTTTGTTTAGGTTCGGGAAGAATCTCCTCTCGAATGGGATTCGCACCCATGACCCCGTGATCTGAAGTCGGGAGCGCTAACCGCTCGACATCCCGGAAGCTTCTTGACAGATAATCTCTACCACTCTTTAAAACGACAAATTGAGGCTTTATGAAATCTTGTTTTTGTCAAGAACCCTACAGAAGACAAACATGCATGAAACCCGTTTGCCAAGGTTAATCTTAGTCGTGCGAATAAAATTCCTTTTTGGGAGAGTGCAATAATTGGGAAAATTCTGTTTAATACACTGCCATTCTGAAACATACCGGACTATAATCTCAGCGCGAAAAATATGTACCACCGGTCTTTATGTGTGCGTAGACAACGAGAAGGCGATGGGTATTATTCTCCCCGTGAAAATAGTCTGTTTGCGCGACAAAATATTTTTGAAAAGGAACGTTGGTGAATTTTGCGGCAGCCAAAATAGTGTACACTTCACAGTCCTACAACTGACATTAAGGCAAACGGCTTATATAAAGAACTTAAATGTGGTTTTGTCTTGCATACAGTTGTTGAGTGAAAACAAAAGGTCTGAAAACCTCACAGAAAGCAAATCTTTGAAAAGACTGATTATCCTTTCATATATATTCTGTCATTTCCTGGACCTGTAAACACGTAGACTTTAATGCATTTTAATATTTACAAGACCATCACGAAAACATACCTATATAATGTTGACCCCCTGAAACCCCACTTTTATATAGTAAAACTGGGGTTTACAGGGGTATACATTATTTTTCTTATTTCTGCTCAAAAGCATAGATTGTGGATACCCGTTAGAACCGCCTCGCCGAGGCGGTTCTAACGAGTACCCACAATCTATGTTTGTGCAGAAATATGAAAAATATCAGAATTTTTTATCTCAAAATTTTCATTTTTTTTGGTGGTAAAATTTTCAGTATATTTGAATAGGCATGTTTTCGTAATGCACTTAATATTGTGTAACGTCGTAAAGAAAATAAATACTGATAATCTATAATGATTAGAAAGGTAAATGATGCATGCCCAAAATATATTACTTTAATAAATATCGGATATCTGTCTTCTCAGATACAACAATTTAAATTAAGTAGAAATTTTAAAAATGGCAGATTTCCATTGACGTCAATGTTGACGTCGATCAGAAACTGCCCGAAATGTCTTACACAAAATTTAATTCTTTGTCTCTTAAGCTTGCATGGAGAAAATCCAATGAGAATCACAATGTATATTACATGAATCGTCCAGCTTTCAAATGATATGAACGTTATAAAGATATAAACAATTATTATTATTATTTTTGTAAACACGAAAATCCATTGAACATTATGGATTTTTGACGCTGCGGAATTACTTTTGATCATGACTGTACAATCAGATCGTGGCAATACACAAAACAACCAAGCATCCTGTGACAACCCACTACAGGTAGTACACCATATCTGTGACTTTTTTGGCCGTGGCTTAAAGACAAAATACGAGCTTTCAACGCATGTCAAACTTAAACATGACTACAATTATAGAATTACATACCATGTGTACGGAAGGGGTTTCCAGGGTTTGTGGAACTTTAAGGGCCACTTCAGGTCTCATAATAGAGGTCTTTCTGAAAAAAAAAATGCGATGCTTGTTCAAAGACATTTACATATTCATCCAGTCTGCAGAAACGCTTGGGTGGGTTTTAGATAGATAAATAGACAGGAAGACAGAAGACGGACAGACAGACAAACAGACAGACAGAGAGACAGATAGATAGATAGATAGATAGATAGATAGATAGATAGATAGATAGATAGATAGATAGATAGATAGATAGATAGATAGATAGATAGATAGATAGATTTCAATTGAAAATTAGGTGGTTATCAAGATCATCGATATCAATGTAAACTACACTGTTTGCTCCAGAGGGTAAGATTAATTATGAAATGAATATGCTTGTTTAACTTACAATGGAAGCTGAGAGCGTTTAAGTACAATGGAAGCCGAGGGCGAGGGTTGGAATCCTGTAAAGCTAGTTTAAGCCCCCGCCCCGCCTCCGCCTCCGCCCCCACCCCCATCTCCCCCTCCCTAGTAATATATTACTGACCGTTTCAAGGCAGTACTTTCATTGTGGTACTTTTTGTTAAATGTTCTGTAGAATTCCTAAATCGAAGCAAATATGAAAAAAATATAGCTTATTGAAATTACCAAAGTCCCACCATTCCCAGCACGACAGTTTATTTATACCATTTAGAGAACACGGCTATTCAAATGTATTGACAATTTCACCACGAAAAACTGAAAGTTTTCAGATAAAAATTCTGATAATTTTTCATATTTCTGCTCAAAACATAGATTGTGGGTACTCGTTAGAACCGCCTCGTCGAGGCGATTCTAACGAGTACCCACAATCTATGTTTTTGAGCAGAAATAAGAAAAATAATGTATACCCCTGATAACCCCAGTTTTATTATATAAAAGTGGGGCTTAAGTGGGTCAAAATCATATAGGCATGATTTCGTGATGTGAAATTACATGTACTCGCAGTTGTTGTTGAAACAGCCAACTGATTTTTGCCATACAGTATCAGCGGCTTCAGATTTGATAAACTGTACGATTGTCGACAGTGCTATTTTTTAGTCATGTTTACCAACATGGGGTTTTTGGATAGACTCTTCCAACCTTTGCAACGGCAGTAAACATGCCTTGATTTATGATAAAATCTTAAGATTGAGATAAACTATTTGACACTGAACAAATTGGAAATAATTTTCCCAGTGAGTATTTAAAACAATAATAATAACAACAAAGTAACAATAGCTTGGCTTCGAAAGAACATTGAAAAATGAAATGCATTACATTGTTAGTGTTGATTTTTGTCCACAGCATACCTGGTAAGAGTTACTTTATTTCATTTTATTTTATTGTAATTAACTTTTACTACCCATGGGTAAATTCAGCAGACGACAAATTGATGATTCTTATTTTGCTAAGAAAATAGGTGCTGGTTTTCCATGTACACTGTCTCCCTGGTAGACAGTTTGCATAAAATGTCAAAACCTATTTTCGTCGAAAAATAAGGCAAATATTTGAAAATGTCATCCGATGAAATTTTTACTAAACATGCTAAACGTTAACATAATTTACAGTTTGTCAAGCAAACATTTGCTCTTAATTCCGCATATACAACGGCAAAGCCCAGGCGCAGCCGTTCCGTCTGATCAGGACCTCTCGCATCTGCAAAGTCTGATCGGGGCCTCCCTGTACCAGCGCCATCTGATTGGGTCTACATTTTGTGGCTACAGAAACATATTGGATGCTGCTGATTTTGTTGACGAAAAGTTCCTGGGCTCTTACCTTTCTGCGCAAAATAAGAATCGATACAAATCTGGAATTGTCCGGTGCAAAGTAGGAATTCTCACTTTGCTGCGCAAAGTGGGAATTCTTACCTTGCGCACGACGATTCCGGAAATAGCTATGTGCAAAGTAAGAATCGGGACGGAGTAAGAATAATTCAGTATGGTGATCAACTGTTGAATATGTAATTTTATATGCTTTATTTTTTAATCGCTCTTATTATATTTTTCCCTTCATATTCCAAACGAATTTCTGTGTGTGGTGTCAAAAGCAATTACATTATAATTAATCTTCGACTGCTAATTGCTACTAGAAAACGGGGAATGCACATAAAAGAATGATAGAGCATTTTGTTGTTGTTAGGAGTTTTTTTAGCATCTTTAAGTCTTATCTTCAAGAAAAAACAATTTGCAGTCAGTAAACTGTACGTGACTTCGAGGGCGTGTCAATAAATAACCAGCCTATCCCATTTCCGATAGACCGAGACGGTCACGATTTTCATGCTTTGTTTCAATATATGATTTATACATGGGTACAAAATTACACGCGTATCGAGTCATTCTTTAATAAGATATTGAATGTCAAACATGACTAGTGATGTAAAGGCATGCTTTTCATCTAAAGTTGAGTACCGTGCTGTAATTCGGTACTTGTATTTAAAAGGTAAAACAGGCAAGGAAATGCACGACGAGAGCAGATGTTTATGGGTCTTCTGCACCGTGTTATGCTCAGGTTAAATTCTGGGTAGGGGAATTCAAACGCGGTAGAACGTCTTTAGAAGATAAAGCCAGGTCTGGACGCCCACTGGATGCCACCGACGAAGAAATGTTAAGAAAGTTCGGGATCTGGTATACTCTGATAGGCGAATTCAGGTGGAAGAAATAGTGCAGGCATTAGGCATTTCACATGGTAGCGTTTCAACAATCTTACATGATCGTTTAGGTATGCGCAAGCTAACAGCCCGTTGGGTCCCCAAATCCCTTAGCGATGGGCAAATGTCAACCAGAGCATCGGTATGCAGCGCCTTGTTGAAGCGTTTTAGGTCAAAAGATGATTTACTTTTGCGTCTGGTGACTGTAGATGAGACTTGCGTTCATTATTATGAGCCAGAGAATAAAGCTCAGAGTCGTCAGTGGGTAGGGCCTGGGTCCCCGAGGCCAACGAAGTTCAAGACGCAACCATCTGCTGGCAAGGTGATGGTCACAGTATTTTGGGACGCAAAAGGCGTTATTATGTTGGACGTTTTACCCAAGAGAAGAACAATAACTGGAGTGTACTATGCAAACATGTTAGACCAGCTGAGAACCGCCATCCATAAGAAACGCCGAGGTAAACTCTCGAAAGGTGTTTTGCTGCAACAGGACAACGCGAGAGTCTACACTTGCAAAGTTGCAATGGATGCTGTAGAGCGAAACGGGTATGAATTAATACCACATCCTGCCTATTCGCCTAACCTAGCTCCTAGCGACTTCTTCCTATTCCCAAACTTGAAAAAGGATATCCATGGACTTCATTTCCGGTCTGATGAAGAAGTCGTGACGGCAGTTGAGGAGTAGGACAATGGAAAGGACCCTGACTTTTTCAGTTCTGGGCTGATGGCACTTGAACACCGTTGGTCTAAGTGCATCACACTATAGGGCAATTACATCGAAAAAGAAGAGGTGGATCTCAACCGGAAATAAGTTAGGCTGGTTACTTATTGACTCACCCTCGTAAGATTATAAAGCTAGATTGTAAAGAAGAAAATTGAGCTAGCTTTGAAATGCAAACAACTATTATTCAGTAAAAAAAAGCTTAGATTTCAAACTTCAACAATAACTTTATTTCTTTACGTGCAACATTTAGGAAAGAAGAAAATGATAAAACGTATAATATATCAAAAACTTTTGTCTGGTTGTATGAGGCAACCCTTTTAAACGGATTGCGGTAAAGTAATGTATTATGTGATATGGGCGCGTCATGCGAAATGTATTCTTGAGCATATGCCAACGGAAAAAAATCCGACACAGCCTGCATAACCGCCTGAAAGCCTGCGCTTCCGCGCAGTCTGATCAGAGTCTTTGTTGTCCGTTGATACATTCTACACTATTCAGTATTGAAGCAGACAGCATATTTTGCTCAGACTGCGCAGACGTGCAGATTGATCTTAGCATACATTATAAGCATATCACCCGAAGCCGAGTGCGCATGACGCGAACACAGTAATATCTAGAGATATGGATGTAAATTCTAGTCCACGTTTTGCAGAAAAGTGGTGTTTCAGGGAGATGTGCGACCAGAAAAGGCTAAGATCAGAATGCACGTTCATGCCATCTCATTAAGGCTCCACGTTGTCCATTGATATGTACCCAGTAAGCATTCTTTATAAATCTATAGCGGGCCGTTATCGGCCCGTCAGGGTAGCTGACGGGCCGATAACGGCCCGCTATATATTTATAAAGAATGCTAACTGGGTAAAGACCCAGTAAGCATTCTTAATAAATCTATAGCGGGCCGTTATCGGCCCGTCAGGGTAGCTGACGGGCCGATAACGGCCCGCTATAGATTTATAAAGAATGCTAACTGGGTAAAGTCTAGTGTTTCTATAAGCAAAAGCCCTGATGAAGTTGCGCGGAGTCGGCATCAGAGCAGTCAGATGTGGACCTTCACTTTCCATACAAACCCCGATGATTATAATGGCTAGAGGCAGACAGGTTTAGCACAATATTCTGTAACATTTCGGGAAGCGCAAACTACTGATAATACAAGTATCCGCGCAGTCTGATCATCCACAACTATACAGTTGCTCCATTTCAATTAAATATTTTTGCGCGTGGGCCCTTCTGAGAACCCAAATACTTCCATGAAGATAGCAGTGAAGGTTCCTTACAAACTACTCGAATGCGCAGGCTGATCAGACTTTTTGTCGCATATATTTAGCTCAGCTGAGCACGTAGTGCTCAGTGAGCTTTTCTAATAGGCCAGTACTCCGGCGTCCGTTGTCCGTCCGTCGTCTGCCAACAACTGACATCTCCTCCTAAATCACTGGGCCAATTTGGACAAACTTCACAGGACCGATTCGTGGGAAGTACTATCTGAAAGTTGTTCAAAGAATTGGAATCTAAGCAGAAGTATAGTTGCCATGACAACCAAAAGAAAAAGAAAACAAAAAACAAAACAAAACAAAAAAAAAAACAAAAAAACTTTAAAAATCTTCTTGTCAGAAACCACTGGACGGATTTCAATATAACTTGGCAAAAATGTTTCTTTGGTGACCCTCTACCACGATTATTCAAGCCGTCATGATTCGCCAAAACACATGATTGTTAGGAAGCGGGGAGCTCATTTCCCTATATATCTATATAAAAAAAACTTTAAAAATCTTCTTATCCGAAACCGCTGCACCGATTCCAATATGCAGAAATGTGCAGAAATGTTTCCTTGGTAATCCCTCTACAAAGATTGTTCAAGAATTTATTATTCATCAAAAAGACATAGCCGCCAGGGGGCAGGACTTATTTTCCCTATATATCTGTATAGAAAACCTATAAATCTTCTTGTCAGAAACCACTGGACGGATTTCAATACAACTCGGCAGAAATGTTATCTTGGTGACCTTTTACCAAATTTGTTCAAGCCATTATGGTTCGTCAAAAAACATGGCCGCCAGGGGACGGTGCTTATTTTCCCCATAGAATACTTTAAAAATCTTCTTGTCAGAAATTACTAAACCAACTTCAATATAATTTGGCAGAGATGTTTCTTTAGTGACCCTCTACCAAGATTGTTTCGAGCCATAATGATTCGTAAAAAACATGGCCGCTAGGTGCGGGGCTTATTTTTCCTATATATATCTATAGGAAAAACTTCTTGTCAGAAATCACTGCACCGATTTCAGTATAACTTGGCAGGAATGTTTCGTTGGTGATCTTCTACCAAGATTGTTCAAGCAATCTTGATTCGTCAAATTCATGGCCGCCACAGTCACTTTTACATGTTTGATGATTGACAATGAAAATTTGGCCGATTCCCAGCACTAGGCCTAAATAAGCTTAATAATATTGCCGCCAGGTTTACTAGTGAGACAAATTTTGTGACTTTCTGTTTGGGACACACCAAGCTGCTTCTGAAAAGTGGTCAACTCTGAAATGAGACGCTCAAGGCAAGCAGATTCTTTCCTTTCAGAGCAGACCCTTCACAGAAGGAAAACAGACAATTTTGACAGAGTTGTCTTCCTTGAAAGTGTATCAATTCAGTACGGGATTTGAAACTGGAGTTTTTTTTTCTAGGTGGACTGCTTGCTAGGGATAAGGGGTCCACCCTGGCAGCTTTCTGTCTCGGCGCGTTTGCACTCCTCTTTCAATGCATTCACAGGGTCCTGAGCTTAACCAGCTGAGTTGTCCGGCTAACCGGCTAAATTCAAGTATATAAGTGGTAACCTTTATATGACATAAGGATAGTTGTCATTGACACTTAGCATGCTATAGGCAATTTAGCAGACGACAAACTGAAGATAGTTTTCCCAGAAAAAAAAGAAGGATTTTTCGTTTTTGCAAAATGTCTCCTTTCTTTAGAGTAGACTCCTTTTCAGAAAGGAAGCAAAACTTTTGACAGAGTTGTTTTCCATGAATATGCATCGAGTCACCTTAAATAGCGATCAAGATGCATCATCGTGCAGAAAACAGGAAGTAAATTTTATGGTATTTACTAAAATGTAAAAGAATACTTTTGTTTACGTTAAACTATTTATAATGCACAACGGGTCGCTTTTCCCGTCCTATGCAGGTTGTTTTTACTTAGAAGGCAAGACGTGCATTTTCACTTATATTCTGAAAGAAATGATTTTCTTAAGGCAATACAAAACAATAATCCTGGAAAATATAAGACTCTTTGGTTCCTAAAGGGGACTGGTTATAGTTTCAAGAGAGGCAACTCTGTCATATTTGATTTGCCTCCCTTCTGAAAAGGGGGCTACTCTAAAAGGAAAGAATATGCTGCATTTGGGAACAGGTAATACCCACTTCAGGGTTATAGGTACACTTCCAAGGGAGGTAACTGTCATTTTTGCTCCACTTCTGAAAAAAGATCTACTCTATAGAAAAGAATTTCCCACAGGGAACAAATGCTTTCCTTTTAGAGTAGACCATTTTTCAGAAGGGGACCGATCTGCAGGAGAGAAAACAAGAAGTGACAAAAGTTGTCTCATTGACGGAAATAGTGGAAACTCTGTCAACTGTAACCTTGGAGCAAATTTCTTTACTTTTATTGTAAATTTTTTACCCCGTGTATAAAACAAACAGGAAACCACAAAAAATATATCTATTAACTAAATCTACCAAGTGCATCCAGTCCCCCTTTATATCCGCAGCAGCTTTCCTTTGAAGTCGAGGAAGAAAATGGCTCTTCATCACGAAAACATACCTATATAAATTTGACCCCTTTGAACCCCACTTTTATGTAGTAAAACTGGGGTTTACAGGGGTGTACATTAGTTTTCTTATTCCCGCTCAAAAACATAGATTGTGGGTACTCGTTAGAACTGCCTCGGCGAGGCGGTATGAAAACTTTCAATTTCTGGTAGTGAAATTTTGAATATATTTGAATAGGTGTGTTTTCGTAATGTATAGCATGTGCGAGTAACGAAGGTCAGTTTGTATATCCGCAGCCCATGGGAGCAAACTATTTTCTTCTAGGGTAGACCCCTTTTCAGAAGGAATAAAAAACTACTTGATAGAGTTGCATCCCATTATCACCTTACCATATTTGTCATAAAAGTTTTACAGGTCCATTATACTACTTACGAATACGTGTCTAATAACTCCTGCACGAGGACAAACAATGTCAACACTGTTTGCTCAAACCTGTTTATCCGAAAACGTTTGGTAAATACAGCAGCGAAAACTGCTGGCAAGTGAGCAGCGAAGATCCTGATCAGACTGCTAGATGCACGGGCTGATCTGGATAGCCCCTGTTCATAAACGCGTTAAACGCCCCTTTTGGAATGCCGTCACACACACACACACACACACACACACACACACACACACACACACATATATATATATATATATATATATATCGCTTTTCTAAAGTTTTAAGGCACTAAGAAGATAAGAAGATTATCAAAAGTTAAAAACAGGTAGAAATATTATATCTGTATACAACAACAATAACAACAACAACAGCAGCAGCAACATTCACTCTAAGAGGTAACTCGTCAATTTTACTTGAGCCTAGTCAATCGGACTATCAAAAACGAGACCAGACAACTAGTTAAATTTACTAGATAAAAGGTCAGTACTAGCAACGCTAGTCTAGTTGACTACACTATCTGGTTAGTCTGACGACCTTGCTAGTCAAATTGACTAGAAAAACATGTCAATCTGCCAATCACACTAGTGAAATTGACAAGACGTACTGGTCCATCTGACGACCTTGCTAGTTAAATTGACTAGAGCAACTAGTCAGTCAGGCCTTTTTACAGTCAAATTGACTAGATAAACTAGTCAGTATGGCCACCATACGTCAAAATGACAACAAGCTGGTCAGCATGACGAAGACACTAGTCAAATTGACTAGACAAACAAATCACGAGGTAGACTGGAAAGGGAGGCTGGAACTGGAAGATTAAAAACTGCACAAGAGCATTATAAGACTTGGTTTTTATTAGCAATCTTTGCGTATGACTCCTTAAGGCTTCGCTCATTTGGTATGCCGTCAAATTATTAGTACGGCCGACCAATCAAAATGAACATGACTAGCTATTACTTAATGTTTCTCTGGCTTGTAAACAGAACGGGTTCGTCAGAGCACGTGCATCAGAGAAAAAAAGAATTAACCCATTTATGCCGAGTGGATTCTTTTACCTTAACTCTTTGGACAAGTTCATTTCCTAAATAAGGTGTGTCTGGTTAGTTATTATAATTGTCATGGTTTGTAGAAAGATCTGAAATTAACGCAAACAGTGTAGATCCAGATCAGACGCAGCGTTCTGCGGCGTCTGATCTGGGTCTTCACTGTTTGCCAATGTCCCTTTTATGGGACGATAGGCATAAATTGGTTAAACGCGCTATCAGTTCCTCAAAATCGGCGGGAATCAATTTGACTAGACGGCTAGTCAGTTGACTAGACGTCTGAGACGTCTAGTAAACCGAATAATTGACGAGGGAACGTGATTTACTAGGCATTCTAACACTCCTGGCCTATATAACCAATGGTTAAATACAGTGATTTATTCGCAACAAATCATTGTGCGGAGCGCGGTGTGTGACGCTATCTGGCGCCGTTCCGACGTCATTTTGACACTTTGCTAACATCAGTCCTCGATTGCAGAAATTAGACGGTGTAACGTCGTTTTTCTCGCGTCAACAACGTGAAAAATGCATGTAAACAGCAGTGTAGCGGGATTTTTTTATTCGCTGGCGGAACGTTGGAAAAAATCTGAAGGCTACAATTACTTTTTCGACGTTTTCTATGTGTTAGAATCGAAATAGATCAGCTCTTGTGCGTGATTTGTTGAGTAATAAATCACAGTTTGTCGGTCAGTTGTAAGTAGATAAATCACTCGCGCTCCGCGCTCGTGATTTAATCTTCTTTACAAGTGACCTCCAAACAGTGATTTATTACTCAACAAATCACTGCTAGAGCTGATCTATTAATTAAGTTCAGTAAAAATGGCAATTTATATCTTAGATTATTGTCGCACTGGCGGGAACGCGGCGTTGGGGCGACGGCGTTGCTTCGGCGGTGTGTTCCCACTGGGGCGGTTCATGGGAAAACCATAAACACAGAGTTTTATTTTAATTTTGTAACCCTCGTGTATTTTAGATGTTTTGTATGTACCAGCCGCCATAATCGAATTTGCTTTCAATGCATGCATGCTCCACATGTTGTTAGTAAGCTTACCTGTGAGGAATAAAGGAATTGAATTTGAATTTGTCAGTTAAAAGACTTACCCAGCATGCTAAGCATTTAGAGCTACTAAACCATCCTCTGCTTTCGCGCATTAATCTACTTATCAAGTCTGAATAAGTCGTAGTTTGGTTAACCTAATTTATTTATCATTTAAAGTGTTGCTAAATGCTGAATGCGGCCCGACCTGTCTTAACGCCACCGGAAGCAATATTGAGCCTGCGTGTAACAAGACCACCGGAACATGTTTGTTTGGATGTATCGATGGTTACACTGGATCACTGTGCCACCTGCCATGTATGGATCACTGTTCAAACTGTACAGTCAAAAGGTAATAATTAATACATAATATCGCTGGTTACATTGGATCACAGTACCACCTGCCGTGTGTGGATCACTGAACAAAGGTAATGACTAATATACAGTAGCGCTGATTACACTGGATGACAGCGGCACTTGTCGCGTGTGGATTATTGTACAAACTGTACTGTCTAAAGGCAGTTACTAATACACAGTATCACTGGTTACACTGGATCATAGTGCCATGTGCCGTGTGTGGATCACTGTACAAATTGTACTGTCAAAAGGCAACTACCAATATGCAGTTTTGCTTTTTACACAGAATCACAGGGCCATCTGCCGCGTGTGGATCACTGTACAAATTTTACTGCCAAAAGGTACAGACAACCCTCTTTATACCGACACTCGATACAACGACAAAATTCGTTATAATGACGATTTGACTGTCACGAAACCTTCGCTCAAGAGATAACAGTTACTGAGAAATTATGCAAGAATATTGCATTTAATACTTAAAAGAAACATATTTTTTGGATATTTGTTAGAATCGCCTCATTGAGGTGATTCTAACAAATATCCAAAACATATATTCTATGAGGAAATATAAACAAAACAAGACCTTTCTTACATATCAATCTGCTCATTAAGTATTCCGGACAAAAGCAAATTCATTTTAATGGCAATATCTTTCGGAACAAATGGTGTCGTTGTAACGAGGCTTCACTGTAACTACTAATATACAGTTTCATTGGTGTAACCATATATATTTTTCAGTATTTGAGCCACAATGTCAGAAAACGTATCACCTGACTCGTGTGTCCAACAAAGACTCGAATCAGCCTGCGAATGCGCATGCTGATCTGAATTTTCGCTGAACACTCATGTCCGCAGATATTGCTGCTCCAATACTGAAACATTTAAATGACTTTACACAGGAAAGGGCACAGTCAGGAAGCACATCATTCCCGAGACATAGAAAGAAGAAAAGGTGAAAATGACGTGTATACGTTTATAGCTTACTATGATATCATATATATTTGTATACATGTAAATTAACAATTAAAATATTGTTAAAACCAAGAGGGGATGAGGAACAAACAATGACTAGATTTAACACCACAGTTGCAATGACCACCGACATACACACGAAAAACTCCAACAGATGAACCGCCTTTGAATGGTCAGCAAAAACAACTACTGAGCGGAGTAAACTGGTTTTACACGAAACAAAAACTCACCCATAATTTTGATGCATCTCAAAACTACCAATATGTGTCCGGTCTGCATAGGTTCTTTTTCATTAAAACATCACAGCAAAACACAAATAATCATTTTATTGCGATAAAAGAAAGTAGAGGCCTCAATGACAACCTGAAACCAGAGCAAAAGAAAACCCCAACTTGAAGAACGAACGGCCCGACCACAGATAACAGGGGCGTTCTTGATTTACATTTTTTTTCAGAGTATCTTCTAAATCTAGCAAAACAGCAAACTTTCGAGTACTCCTGTAGAACTCTAGCTAAATCAAATGAATTAATATTGGTGCAGAAATTAAAGCCCGTTTCTTTAGTTTTTGTCAGTGGCATTTTCATATCAATCTAAAGCAAACCGGAACGTTCTGTCCTAAAATGTTTATGAAATATATATTACTATGTTATGTGCCAACTTCCAAATTTCAACCAACAACTACGCTTCATAATCAAGAGGTCATTGGACCCCGAGCAGCTCATCTGAATTAGAACCTGCATATGATTGGGCTTATTTTATTAGGCTAAATAAATTTAAATGTGAATATGAGCTACCTGAATTCAAGCAAATGAGAGAAACACTGTATCTTTACTGAGCTGATGTGATAGTTGCATCGTAAGACAAATTCAAATGTAACAAACAATATTTTAAATCGTGAAAAAATATTTTTTTCCTGATTGCGAAATTTACATTTGAAATATTTCTGGTAATATATCAATAATTTTCTTGCAAAAAATACAAAAAACACGTGAATATTAGAAATGTATATTAACAAACACTTTCCTAATCGCTATAGTTTGGGCACGATCCCTTGTTTACAGTATGTTTGAATCATAAATACATGTATTATAGACTGTTTAAAGTGTATATAATATGCGTTTCGGGATCGATCCCAAAATATTGAAGTCTATTGAAATACCTTCCGATTAAAAGTTCATGTTTTGGGATCGATCCCAAATAGCAATTGTTTCAGCTTTTGATAAGGAATACATTTTATATTGTGTTAACCTTGCTTTTGGGCACGATCCCAAAAATCATTTGTCCAAGTTCCTGAGATTTTGTTTGGGCACAATCCCAAACGATCATTTGGGACCGATCCCGAGAATAATTCAAAGTTGCTTTCGGGCACGATCCCAAAACTTTCCTCGAGAACTTTTCAAACTAGTTTTGGGCATGATCCCCATTTTCGTTTTGTATCCATCCTGTGAAGTTTTCAAATTAGTTTTGGACAGGATCCCTACACAACTTCTTCGGTCTGTTCCTTTAACTTTACAAACTAACTTTTGTGCACAGTCCCAAACATTTTCTTGGATAAGCACCATAAACTTGAAGTTTTGGAACAAATTTTTGGACACTGTCGAAGGTCACTTCATCTTTTGATATAGGGAAATTGTGGGTTTGCATTAATAAACATTATGTTTGTTTGTTTGTGTTGAGGTTTTACGGCCCAGTCAACCCAATAGGACCATGTCGAGCGCGGTCAGTTTACCTAACCACACATTTACTGAGCAGGCTTAGTCCTCTAAGCGGTTAACCAGTATTGTGCACATTCTTTCGCCAGAAACTGACAACTGCCCTTCTTGAATCAGCGGAAGGGAGAGAATGACCGTAGAAAATATTTCATGATCAATCTCCACGAAAGAATGTTGCCGACCTCGACGGGGGTTGAACCCGCGACCTCCTGGTCTCCAGTCGGACGGCGCATCCAACTGAGCCACCGAGGCCGGCAATAAACATTATGTTTTGAGGATATATCCGTATTTTTGTTTCCGAACGATAACTTGAGTAAATATCAATGGATTTTCACCAAATTCGGTCTGAACATTGATATTGTAAAGATCTGGTTTGGGAATTTTAATAGACAAATTTCGTTACTTTTTGACAGATTTATATGCAAGCAGTACGTCCGTATTTTCATTTCCGGACGATACATGTAACTTCAGTAAAATTCAATGAATTTTGGTATGTGCATTGATATTGCGGAGGCCTGGTTTGGGGTTGCTGATGGGCAAATTTCGTCCATTTTTGACAGACTTATCTACCCGAAACATGATAGTGGCGGGGTATTATCGTTTCACGTTTTATTTAAGTTCATCGCTATATAAGTAGGAACGGAATAAGCGAGGGCATTTTGAAGTATGAAATCACTTTTTTTTTTTTTTAATAATCCCTGTTCCATGCCAGTCCATTACCGTTAAAATTGATGATCACTATGAACAATAAGCTAACAACATTCAGAAGTCGTTCCCCTTAAACTGCTCTACGAAGGTTAATATGTTTTTTGACTGCAGATTTTGCGGCTGCTCTCGACTAGCACTCGGAAATGCCGTTATTATTGGACGAGAGAATCCCAGTTCATTAGGTTTAAGGGGAATTTAAACCAGTTAAACCCATCACCACATTGTTGCAGCAATATGAATCGAAGTTTATTCAGCGTAATGGCGTCAAAGTCTATTCAATGTTGTCGTTATTAATTCGAATTTGTTCGTAAATGCGTATCCACTGTAACTAAAAGTATTGAGTTATTAAAATAGCAAGAAATGCTCCTTCCTAGTATATTTTGCAAAGGTGTGTTAGTGTGTGTGTGTGTGTATTCAATTTTACACGTGTGTGTGTGTGTGTTTGTGTGTGTTAAATTATATACATATTTGTGTGTGTGTGTGTGTGTGTGTGTGTGTGTGTGTGTGTGTGTGTGTGTGTGTACATGGTTAATGTAAATGAAGAATAACAAAACATGAAGTTATATGTGCTCTTATAACTTGATTATCAAGTCATCGATAGCATCGATAGTATTGTACAAACAGAGGGCAAACGAAATTTCAATGCAGATTTAACGTCTCTGGGCGATATGTAGGGCCCAGGCGTTAAATGTATCGTTCTTTCATTACGGAACTAGCAGTACACGCTATTCTAATAGCGTGGATGGAACAAATACATGTATGAACCACAGTGAAAGTAAGGGTGACAACTGAGATGTTTAATTTTCCTTTTATCTATGTAACTTTTATTCAGTTACGTTCAGGTTCCTCACCTTCACTATGGTTCAAAACATGTATGTGTTCCGTCCATGTCACATTTTGTAACACCAAATGAATAAACATTGGTAACCAGTTAATCACAGATAAAGCCAGAATAAAGATAAAATGATTCAGAACCACTGCCAGTTATGTCAAATATTACAAAACACGCTAATTCGATATCATAGGGTCTTTATGGCTGTAATTTTCTCATGAATAATAGCGATATCTTTCCTATTTCTGCTCAAAAGATACATTGTTGTTTCCATGACCCACAATCTAAGTTTTAGAGCAGAAATAGTAGAATAACGTTTACCCCTTCTCACTTCAGTTTTACTATATAAAATTGTGCTGTGATGGGCACAAAGTCGCATAAGTGTGTTTTTGTGAAGACCCTGAATACCCTTCTACACACATGATACAGACTTTGAATTTTGATGATCTGCCACATAAACAATATGTCGTATCAAGTTCCAACGAATGTAAAAAGTCAGTATGTATGAAAATTTAAAACTGGACATCTGTGGACTAAAAGGCAATGTTATTAATTTAGCATATTAATAGAAGAACAACCTTAGTCCATCTTACTGCAGATAATATAGAAGCCTCTGTGACATTGTGTTTTTGTAATGGTGTTTGGACTTTTGTGGCCTTAATTTGTGACTTGTGTATTTTGACATTTTAATTTTGCATTCTGCGTGTAGAAGTATAGAATTTTGAAAAAAAAACAAACAGCTTGAAGGTTATCTTGATTACAATGCGAAACAATCGAGAAATGCACATTTACTTTCAAAGAATTACTAAAAAAAAACGTTGCTATAATGTACCATTAGTACTAGCGTATAAGTATACAGTAGCTTCTTAGTTATCTTTTCCATTTTTTTTTCGAAAAACAAACTTAACATAAAAGTGAAATCACAAATTTAAAGCTAAAGTCAAACTACCAAACGAAACCCAAACCTCAATTTATCTTTGTACGATAGGCTAGTGCAATATGGTTCATATGCCAGGAGTAAAAGTAGATGACAAGTTATTCATATTATCAGCTAATTGTTCAAGCTAATAACTATACATGTAATGGTTCAGCTTTGGTGTGATGAGTTACGGCGACGAGCAGATTACCTGAAAAACTTGGCTTCTATTTATACCCCTGACATTGAAAACCATATTGCACTGGCCCATCGTACAAAGATAATTCAGATACCATGACAGAAATAAACATTTCTGAATTTCATGTTTTGTATTTTGAGTTTTGTGTTTTGTATTTTGATTTCTTTCTTTTATGTTTTGGGTTATGTGTTTCTCTTGTTCTTTTGTTTGAAACAAAATGCCAGTGAATAGTCGTGCGTCCTAGTAGTAATGTGACGTATGTCACGAGACCCATATTTGTTGTTCATTTTTTTTTTTTTTTTTTTTTTTTTGAAACTAAAATCGTGTGTCTGCAATATTTACTTTATAAGAAAGGTAAAATCAAAGCCAACATTGTTTTCAAAATCCTAAAGATTTACTCGTACATGCAGCGAAAACTCAAAACTCATTAGTCAAAAAAAACACAAGTAACAAGTTATAGACGCAAAAGTAAACACAGCATTTCACATAACAGTAATGCCACATATAGGCGTCCGTAAGATTTTTTTTTGATTTGGGTTTTTCGGCCCTTTCAAGGCTATTTCACTTATGTCGAGCCGATCGTTCATCAAAGGTGGTCGAAAACCGGGGAACCCAGGGTAAAAACCACCTGACCATTCGGAAGCATAACTTTTTTCCCACGTATGACCTGAGCGAGGCTCGAACCACAGCGGTGAGAAACCATATAGATTAAGAGTCAACTCTCTTATCCACTAGACTACGGGGCTCCGCAAGATAGACGTCAAACTAAACTGAATATCTGATACTACAGATTCAATTATCTAATGGAGGGGTGAATGCCAGAATAGTTCCCGGCATTCAGCCGGGAAATACCCTATGAAACCACTGCGACTCGGAAGTCGAGAGTCAAAACATATACTCATTTCGACGCAGGAGTAATTGAGCATATCTTTATCACTCGACATTTTTGCTAGCGCCGTCAGAATCACTATAACCTGTGCTGAAGAGGTATCTACACTGTCGCGAACTAGAGGCGCTACTGACTGAGCTATTCGGGCGTCCCATTATGAGATCAAAACTATATCAAACCTTTTTACTATTTATTCTATAAATCAGATAGCTGATTTAATATATCATATATCAGATATCTTATACAAATATATATATATATATATATATATATATATATATATATATATATATATATATATATATATATATATATATATATAATTGACATTTAAGATATCTTATATGCTGTATGAGATATCTGATAAAGTATATAAGATACCTCATATAGGATATAAGATATCTTATTTACCAAAGAAGATATCTCATTTATTCAATTGAATAAGATATCTAATTAAGTATATCAGATATCTTTATTAGTATAATCAGATATCTATATAAAGATATGGTATCTTATTTAACAAATAAGATGTCTTATATGGTAAATAAGAGATCTTATTTGTAGAATTAAAATGATATCTAATATCATTTATCAGATATCTTATATAGTATATAAGGTATCTAATATAGGATATAAG
Organism: Anodontia alba; assembly: GCA_964016985.1. Lineage (NCBI taxonomy): Eukaryota > Metazoa > Mollusca > Bivalvia > Lucinida > Lucinidae > Anodontia > Anodontia alba. The sequence continues at coordinate 51,717,826 of OZ024822.1, forward strand.
ATATCTGATATAATGTATGATAAATACTTGAACGGCTTACTAAAACGGCTTCCCAGCAAACAGTTTTTCTATTTATTCTCTAAATCGGATATCTGATTTAATATATCAGATATGTAATATATCAGATATCTAATATAAATTAGATATCTTATATGTTAATAAAGATATCTTATATGCTATATAAGATATCTGAATATCTTAAAAAGGATATAAGATATCTTATTTACTAAAGAAGATGGAAGATAAAGAAGAAATATCTTATATCCTATATAAGATATCTGATATAATATATATCTACATTGCATAATAAATAGCAAAACAGCTTGCCATACAATACAATTTTGCAAACAGTAAAATGTTCATTTCATTTAGTTAGGTATCATGCTGACAGTCAAAATGTGATTGTATGCTTTACAGGTAGTCCTTTTATATACTTGAAGTACTAATCAAATGCAACGTTTATGTCTTTTAAAAACAAAATTCTGATCTTAATATAGCAATGGTCAGTAGAAATTGAAGTTATGTTATTTAACTGCGTCTATTAAATTCTACATGACATAGCCGTTTTACAAAATTATTTCCACGTTTGTCACAGTTTCGTGCCCACCTGTGGTGACAAAATGTCTTTCATCCATTATCATCCTTTGATATTTATTGGAATCTAGCACCATTTTACATATTTAAGAAGGCTTCGAATCTGGTCTTGTATTAAAGATGGCTTCGAAACCAAGTTCTATACAAGCAATGTAGAGCCACAATGTGCTCCATAAAACAATATACTACGTCGAGGAGACACGGCATATAATCATATCATGGTAGCGTATGGAAACTCATCAGCTAGGGGACATATTGTTTAAGTAGCATGCATAATAGGCCCAAATATATGCAAAGAACGCAAAATGTTCCTCGAGAGAGCACAATGTAGACGGAGCACAATGTGGCTCTATTATACACATATTTGTATATTGTTTGTATACTAATCTAAGCCAAAGTAAACATCTTATGGCGAGGCAGCTAATGAATTTAACCACATTTTTCCTGGGCTAATTTAGGATGTCTAAGCGGATAACCAGCACTCAGTCCCCATCATTTCCCAAGCCACGAGCATCTGCCAGACTTGCTAGAAGGACGTATAATAATTCGTGATTTCAAAGTAAGGAAGTTGCCGAACCAGATGATCGAACCACACATCGATTCGCAGAACGTACGTAGGTATGACACTTAAAACAAGGATGCGTATCTGCCGCCTTTCTGAATAGTCACTGAAAGATGTCACGGTATTTCAGTTTCTCTTCTTCAGTCGGATCTCGTATGTCTTTCTTCCAAGGGTATTTTTCCCCCACAAAACACGAAGGTCGCATGGTGAGCTGAAAAAAAAAAGAATGACACAGTTTTTAAGTGTAGATTTAATTCAAAAGATACAAACAATAAACATTACTTAAAGCAATGCAAATTGAGCCGTGCCATAGGAAAACAGCCGTTATTGCATAAGCGTACAGCATAGGTTCTGGCGAGACTGCGCATCCACGCCGTCTCGCCTGAACCTTCGCTATTCACCAATATAAACTGCAGGCAAAGGGCACTATTCACTGAAATAATCACAGTATTAGACTCACTAAGGGCCTGAGAATGTGCACTGAAACATTGGCGATACTGACTGTCTGAATTACACTTTTCCTACGTCGGGCTCGTATTATATTTCCCTCTTTGTTATGTTTAACTACATACCGATCTGTGTAATAATTACCGGCATCATATCAAGCCAAAAATTATATATATATAAAAAAAAAAGAAAAAAAGAAATACAGATAGATGGCAATTAGTTTATTGATCCTAGATAACTATATATTAACGTAAATGTTTAATGTTGAAGCTCACAGACTTTTGCATAATTGAGTCAAATAATGTGCAGCTACTGTATAAAATGCTTTACGTATCTATCTGATTAGATAGTAATTTCTACATTAGGCTAGTACAAACACCTTTTGTGTGCCTTCGCACCGTATGAATTATTTTGCAATAGCCGGCCGAACTTGGTAGTTCTGGAAACTTACCAGTGATAGGCATTAAATACTTGTGAGGGTGATAAATACTTCACTGAGAAGCCATTATTACTACATGTGGCGGATCTGTCCAGCTGACTGGCCGCTGGCTATAGTTTACATGAACATCTTTCCATCTTGAAGTAACTAACATATTGTTTCAGGGTTTCCCCCTTTATCAAGGCTATCATCTTTGAACTAATATATATTTTTGTGTGAGTAATAGCAACACACAAATAATCTAAATATTTACAAAATATATTTGTGTGTGTGTGTGTGTGTGTGTGTGTGTGTGTGTGTGTGTGTGTGTGTGAATAAATTATGTTCATAATGTTTTACAAGTTTTAAAAGTTTCTTTTATAACCGTGTCATAAAAGATCTTTGAGCGTCTGCACCTGCCTAGAGAGCACTGAACACAAATAAACATCAAACTATTCATCTGTTTTAACACATAATTATTGATACGTGTTGAAACAACAACATCAATTAAGCTTTAAAATCGAAACCACTGTTTTAAAAATTACATTCATTTGATTTGTGCTAGACTGGCTCCAGTCGTTTTTGTTTTATATCTATTTCTCTCTTTTTCTACATTATTTTTTTATCATGATCCTCTTTAATCCAACTTCAAGTTACCTATGGCTGAACAGCCAAGGGACTGAAGTAAACAAAAATTCTACAAGCTATACAAGTGTTGTGTCCCCTCAAAAAAAAAAAAAAAAAAAAAAAAAAAAAAGAAGAAAAAGAAAAGAAAAATAAAGAAAGGGTCTGGGGCCAGACTAGATTTGTGCATAAGTTCCGTCTGCTAGCCCCCTATACTTAGTTTTCTGCTATAAAGATGGAAATTGTTTGCAAGTGATAGAAACCACAGACTTTCTTATATCACCTGAGATAGGAGATTATGTTTTGCATGTTACCTGAGTTTTTTTTTTTTTTTTTTTTTTTTTTTTTGCATAAAGTGTGTTAATCCATTTGTGCCTGTAGTCTCATAAAGGGACTGCAACAAACAGTCAAGACCCTGATTATCACGTGTTACTTAACACTATGTATGCTAAACCACCTTTGTAAAATCATAAATTCTTTCAACAAACATTGCTCCTGTTCCAACTGAGTAAGCTTGCTAATGTATGCTGATGATATTTGTTTAATATCTGATTCTCCTGACGAATTATGGAAACAGTTAGAATCTCTGCACAGATGCTCAGACAAATGTCTCTTATCTGTTACAATACAACACAGTGCATTATTCTTCACTTAAGACAAACTCAGGTCAATACTGACAAGATGAAAGTAGTACACTTCCAGAAAGGGCCTAAGATCCGTGCATGTACAATATTTAACTTTAAGCTTGGCAAAAACCACACAGAAATAGTGAACACGTACAGACCTAGGGTTAGAACTCAAAACGTTCGGTTACACTTACAGTGCACAGGTACTACGTTATGCTTGGAGCCGAGCACTGGGTGCACTAACATTTTTGTACATTAATAGTCAAGGGCTCCATTTCGAAACATAATCGAAACTCTATGATTCCACGCTGGGTTATTTTTCAAATTATAACGTTACCTGAAAAACTTCGCTTACTGTTATCTGAAATATCCGTGGCTAATTTGGTAGCAAACTTTATAATTGCAGCAACCGAAAAAAAAGTACCAGAACACTGAAGAAATAAATTAGAATACTGTCGCAGACTGTGCAGATGCGCAGATTTGCCCGAACATTCGATGCATCTCTAGTTTTTACCTCAAGGAAGCATTTCTGTGTGATTTTGGTCCCCTAGAACCATATTTAATATAAAATGTGGGGTTTTCAGGGGTATATACATTATTGTTGTTGTTTCTGCACGGGACGGCGCTTATGTGAGCTCGTTGGGGCCGCCTCAGTGTGGCGGTTCTAGCGGGTGCCCGCGATCTCTGTTTCTCGCAAAAATAACAAAAAATATCACAATTTTCACCTGAAAATTTTCATTTTCGCAACCATGGGAGGGTCCATTGTATTGAATAGGCATGTATTTGTGTTGGGTGTCCAATAAGCACCTGAGCGAGCTAGCGGTCGGTGCCCTGGCGACGCTGTACAGATGCGCAGGCTTACTCGGTCATTCGCTGCTCTTCGAGATGATATGTACACTTTGAGCGCCTGAGAGAGTTGGCAGCGGGTGCCCTGGTGGGACTACACAGATGCGCTGGCTCGCCAGGAGATTCATTGCTCCTCGAGGTGATATCCGTTACACTGAAAAGGATAATGGGTGAGCAATACCGCCTTGCTGACTTAAACCTGTATATTCAATGTTTAGTGTCTCATAAGCTTTCAAATGCTGTTTGTATCGTAAACAGTGTTGACTCTCAAATAATTCATTCATTCAAGAAACGAATAAAAATAATGACATTCAGAAATGGGTAATGGGTATAAACAGTTTTTACACATACACACACACACACACACAAACACACACACACACACATCATGTCAAATGCAACTTTATCACAAAAACCCATCTTAACCCGTAAAGCACATGTAAATGTTTAGATGTATAGAGTGAACAGGTGAACAGCAATATTAAAAAAAATATATTTTCAAGGAAATAAGGCTTGCCATTTCTGGTAGACGATTCACGTCATGTCAAGCCTTATTCTCTCGGACGAAAAAAAAAAAAAAAAAAAAAAAAAACAAGACCGAGAAACATGTTGAGAAAAGACGTTTGCAAATGTCCTGATTGATAGTTTTAGGATTAATTTAAATTTATTTTTTTTTATGATTACTGTTCCTTTACAATGTATTTTGGATCCTAAATTTTGTGTGACTCACTCAGGAACCTTACCCTTAATTTTTAAAGGTCCGGAACAAGGGTTTGACGCTAACAATTGCCAAATTGTGAGTCAGGGAAAACCCTGCTGAGGGACGTGTGTATGTAGGAGACGCGTGGTTGGGATGGCAAGTAAGGCATGGTATTTCCATAGCCCCTTCAAATTTGTTGCTTCTGTAAGAGGACAGCGAAGGCCCTGATCAAACTGCGCAGACTGGTCGGGACATCGTCTGCAAATGTTTGGAAGACACGTTTTGACACAAAGCAGCTCAACCCTTAAAGCGCCAAGCAAAATTTATAGAAGACATAAAAATAAAACAAAACTCAAAATGTCTGTAGCAGTTGTTATAGGCCCTTTAATCCACTTTGTACCGATAAGACACTCCAACACTATAAATTGGAAGAGTCCAATTTTATTTTAGGTATGTCAGGCTGTGTGAGTTATATATTCCTAGGGACAAATGACTATACTATTAGCAAAAAGTGGATACCCTGATCAGGCTCCGCGTTCTGTGGCGTGTTATCAGGGTCTGCACTGTTTGCCAGTTACCCTTTTACAGGTCCCCCGTCTACAGTGGGGGTTAATGTGGCGTCTGATCAGGGTTTACATTGTTTGCACCAATCTAGTATATTTGTAGATACAAGTGGTCTTATTTAAAGTTTAGAGCAGCTTACAGAGGAGTTAAAATATTTGAATACTCGGTCAATACGGTAGTGTAGAATCGTAAGACTAGATTGTAAGAAGATGGTCCAGCTGATACTGTGTGGATGTGCAAGGTTAGCTGGATCTTTGCTGCTCGCATATGGTCCAAGAGTACATTTCTGACGTTGATTATCTGATGCTATGATATTTGGTTCGAATAATGAGACCGTGTTCTAATGGGGTCTTAACCCATTGTAGTCTGGAGACCTCCAAAGAGTGATTGGCAAACAGTGCAGAACCAGATCAGACGCTGCAAAAACGCGGCGTCTGATCGGGGTCGCAACTGTTTTAAAATAGTTTAGCTATTTGGCTCTGTGGATATCTAATCTAAATCTTATAGCTAGACGTACCTGTAATTGAAACTGGACTCTTCCACTGTATAGCGTGGGGGAGCCTTTTCAGTCTACAATGGGTTAAGGTGAATGAGTACACTTTTAGGGAAAACAACTCTGTCACAATTTTTGTCTCCCTTGTAAAAGCTGATATGCTCAAATATCAACGTATTGTCTTGTAGAGTAGACTGACTATTCAATAAGTCTAGGTAAGATTGGTTATCGGCTAAATTGTCAAGTATACCATCTAAACATAATTGGATAAATAAATTATAATGAAGTCATTTACAAAAGTTACCGAATTAAATTCTAAAATGATCAATTTAAGACATATATTACAAAGAATAAATCCCAGTACTGGAGTACACCTTTGTGTTAAAACTGGCATGTAATAGCTAATGGGCCATCTTTAATTTAGCCAATCTGTGGCTACAAACTGGACACCATCATTGATATTACTGTTAATTTCGACTTCACTCCTGGTTATCTGACAGGTTAGTTTGATGAAAGAACCCTAGAAGAATGACACCTCTCTTTAATTTTTTACTTAAACATATGTTTTGGGTACTTATGAGAAACGCTTCTAATGAGTACCCACATTATATGTTTTCGTTGAGAAATAAGAACAAGAGACCCATGGGCCACAATACGCTCACCTGAGTGAAACAGCCATTGCTTATCTGCCAATAACACGCAACATTTTCCAATGTTGTCACAATAACTTATTAACATAGTGGACTGTCTTTATTAATGCTTAGCACTTTGGCCAAAATTTTCAGATGACATTTTGAAATATTTCCCTAGAAAACAGGATTTGACATTTCAGACAATAACTGTCAAATCTTGTTTCCCGGAAAAAAAATAAGAGATCTATCAGCAATATGTCATCCGCTGAATTAACAAGGAAGTGGTAAAGGTTAGTTCATATTCTGCTTTTAAAAAGTCTGTGTTGAATATTTCATACCACTTGCATACTTCTTATGTGCCACTTGTTCATACATACAGACCATGTCATAAAATACGAGTTTTCCTTGCAACCTGCAACGCAATCTCTCCATTTCCATTTGAAACAAGGAATACAAAAATGAGTCTCAGTTTCATTGAGGCTTTTCAAATTACAGGGCTAGTTTTCAGGGCAGCAAATGCCTTGCCCCCCCCCCCCCCCCATTTCCCCACTAGAATCGGCTAAAGGTATAGTGAAGCCCCCTGTGCCTTGCCCCTCCCCCTCCCCATAGAATCGGCTAAGGGATAGTGGAGGCCACATGTGAAATGTTACGTAAATTGCACAGGCAGTTTCAGAGAAGAAGGCATTTAAAATTACACAATTTGATAGATGTATATAGCCCAGAGATAAGGGCATTTAACCCCCGTGAGACAAAATTTTGACAGTTCCTAGAACGTTTCACTACTTTAAAATCATACAAATGTCAGTTTCAGTCATTAGTCCTTAAAATTGGAGTGTAAGCAATTATAGTTAATAGTTTTCCCGGTGTTCGTCTTACTCTCTGCTCTGTGGTATATTCTACGAGGCGATTTGCTTTTAGTCTTGCCTTGTGCTATTTTATTGTTGCATCTTCCAGTCCTTTTAGCATTGTGAATACCTCGTTTGGGAAAGAGAGAGCTAATCTTTGTGCTTTTCGTACGTTTGTTCGATTGGCGCTTGTTTGGCTTTGTCTGTTTCCTCTTCATTTTTATGGCTGGGACTGGCTGGGGCTTTTATTCGAGCTGTTGTTGTACCATGTGGTGGCCGTAAAAAGTCTGTCCATACATCATCATATAGTCTGGCTCCAGACCCTTACTTTATTTACTTTTCTTTCTTTTTCTTCTTCTTGTTTTTTTTTTTTTTTTTTTTTTTTTGAGCTTAGTTGGATTAAAGAGGATTATGATAAAAAAAAATAATGTAGAGAAAGAGAGAATTAGACATAAAACAAAAACGACTGGAGCCAGTCTAATCATCATAGTGCAGGTTATATTCTATTTCCTTTGACATCATTGAGTCCTGGTTATTTTGAATGAAAATCGAATATCACTTAAGCCGGCGCTGTGTGTTTGTGTGTCGCGGGGGTGGGGGCGTGGGGTGAGGGGTGGCGTATGCAGCCGTGCAAACTACAGTGTTGCATATGAAGAGACTCAAACAAACTGAGTCTCCGATTTTTGTCATTTTGTGTGCTCTTTGTTTCCAGAGACAATCCTTTTTGACTTTTATTGTGATTGTGGCTATCCCTTGGCTTTTCTCTTACCTTTGAACATGTATTGCAAAACTGATTTTTCAGCTATATCCCCATACAAATGTATTTTAGGGGTGAAAATTTGACCTTGCTGTAAAAGAATCAAAGGTCAACCTACGATCATCATTTGAACAAACTTGGTTGACCAAGAGTCCCCGATGCTGTATACAAAAGATTTAGCTCAAAGCTTTCTTGACTTTGGAGAAGAGTGTTTACCATATGTGGGCATGGAGGCCATCTCGTTCAATGGTTCAGAACCATTCGAACAAATTAAAATGTTTGTCACCAGTAGGTCCCATGTAAAATCTGGTGAGAATTACAAATGCGGTTTCAGAGAAGAAATCATTTAAGGACTGCAAATTTTATACATGTAAACAGCCCGGGGGCAAGGGCCGATAGCCCCCCAGGGGACAAAATTTTGATTGTAACAACAACTCTTGTGATACATTGTAAACTTCAGCCTTAAGTTTTCAATTAATTTTGAAAAAATAATTTTTCAACATTTTCCTCGTACAAATACATGGGCACACAAATTATACCTCAAAGGTCACCCTATGGTCATCAGTTGACGCTTTGCCCTAAATGCTTTATACAAAGACTCAGTCCCAAAGCTTACTTGGTTCTGGAGAAAAGTTTTAGGTATAGTTTTTACCATATTTTGGCATGGCGGCCTTCTTACGAGATAATGGACAGCGACCGTTTGTATAATTTTACAGCCCCCTTTTTAACAGAAGATTCCACATGAAGTTTGAAGAAAATTGACACAGGGGTTTCAGAGGAGAAGTCCTTCAAATGCATGGACGAACAAACGACGGACGGCAAGCTCATCCTCCGACCGACTCAGCTGAGATGAAATTATAGATACTTTTTGGTTGTAAATGCTTTTTATCCAGCGTTATACTTTCAGAAGAAGCTTGGTTTCAGAAAAGCAAACGGGGAGTCACAAAAGTTGCCTCCCTTTCAGTGATGGCAGAAAGTTTGTTTTCAGTGCCCTTAAATATTGCAATCTCTGGGCCAATTCGGTGGATGTCAAACTGTGATAGCTTCCTTCCCTCGCCCCCTCCCCACAAATTTACAGCCCATGAAATTAGTTTCAAAATGTGTAAAACCTCAGACCCTATTTACAGAAAAAAGAAAGAAAGAAAAAAAAAAAAAAAAAAAAAAAAAAAAAAAAAAAAATTTCAAAATATTATCTGCGAAATAAAATATACATGGACCTATATACGTGCAGATCTTTGTCGTCCTCGTTGGCTCAGTTGGATGCGCCGTCCGACTGGAGACCAGGAGGTCGTGGGTTCAACCCCAACCGACATTCTTTCAAGGAGACTGATCATGAAATATTTTCTGCGGTCATTCTCCCCCTCCCGCTGATTCAAGAAGAGAAGTTGTTAGTTTTTGGCGAAAGAATGTGCACAATACTGGGTAACCGCTTAGAGGACTAAGCCTGCCCAGTAAACGTGTGGTTAGGTAAACTGACCGCGCTCGAGATGACCCCATTAGGTTGACTGGGCCGTAAAACCTCAACACAAATAAAAACGTTGAGAGTTAAATTTATAATAATTGCGAGTTCATATATATATATATATATATATATATATATATATATATATATATATATATATATATATATATATATATATAATGACTGTGCGTTCGGTTACACTGATATTATTTAAAAGAAACCGACTTATCTCTTTGTCTGTTTCTTTATTATTTCTTCCGTTTTGTCTATTTTTTTCTGTAACAGAATTCTAAATTTCAATTTAGCAGAAAATAGAATGTGACATTTCATGTAGCTTGTTTCTGACGTGCAAATTGTCTCCAAAGGAGAAAGTTTTCATGAAAAGTCAAATCCTATTTTCTGGAAAATTAAGATGTTGAAATAATTCATTCATCGCTTAGGATGCTGGGAAAAATTTTCAGCAGATAACACTTAGGAATATATTTTTCCAGAAAACAGATTTTGACATTTCATTTGGAATTGTTTATTCATTGCTTAGCATGCTGGGAAAAATCAGCAGACAACAAGAAGAAATATTTTACTTATTTTCCCAGAAAACAGATTTTGATATTTCATGCAAATTGTCTCCAGCGGAGACAAATTTGCATGTAATGACAAAATCTGTTTTCTGAAAAAAAAAAAAAAAAAAATAAATAAATAAATAAAATATTATCACTTTGTCGTTTGCTAAAAATGCCCATTGCATGGTAAGTGTTAGTAATTGTATCAACATCTGTTAATTGTATTACTTGCGGAGTTCGGCCATAACTTATAAGACAGGGCCTCTCTGAGAGAAACATGGGTATAGACGACAGGTAAAAAATAGCGATAATGCAGAAAGGTTTCATGTTTCAAAATAAGAACGTTTTCTTGTCCGGGTTTGTATTATAACACAGATATTTCCTATTCTATGAGGTACCTGTTAAGACATTTTGCTTCGATTTGCCTAAGTTTGAATCAACCATGAGATGGGCATACTGGAAAAGCTGGGCTGGACCCATGGGGTGGACCGATGGGATGGGCCCGTGGGCTGGGTCCTTGGGCTGGACCCATGGACTTGGGCTCAAGGTCAAGACCTGAATAAGGTCAAGACCTCTAAATTGCTGGCTAATGTTTATGTACTAGCACAATAAAGACAGCTGACCACTCATGAACTTTAGCATTGCTGATAAGGAAGTCCCTTGAGACAGTGTGTCAAGAAATCTGAGCTACTGCCATATATTCCACTAAAAGTGGAGCCTTGGAGTTGATTAGGAAAGATGTAATCATGTTCTAGTTTTTACAGCTCATCAATGGTATTTGGGTTATGTTGGGAATATGATAAAATATTAAAATCATAAAGGTTCTGTTCAGATTAACACTATATATACACAGGAATGCCATATCATGTGGTTTAACTCCCTCTTCCTCCACCCACTGCTGAACCACAATTTTGATAAGTAGACTCTCATTTTGGATAGGTCCTTTTCCAACAGATGGGGTGTCTGGTTAGTTTTTATTATTATTATGTTTTATAGAAATGCCTGTATTTAATGCAAACAGTTTAGACCCTGATCAGATGCTGCTTTCAGTGGCATCTGTCTGGGTCTACATTATTTACCAATGTCACTTTTATTGAATGCTAGGCATAAAAGGGTTAGGGTGAGCGTGAACATAAGTCTCAGGCAGGCATGTCCGTTGTCATGACTCCAAATATCTAACAATATTTTATGGGCTGCATCAAGCGAAAATGTGTCTTTGAACATGTGCAAATTGTGCAGATTCAGATCATCTAGCATGTGAAAGTATCATTTGGGCCTTTGTTCATCATTCATACATTCTGTAGTATCCAATGATTCTATTACCTAATAGTGAAGTCATTGATCATACTGCAGGGATGCACAGGCTAATCTGGGTCTTCGACGTCCACCTATGCCAGAAGACACGTCTGAGCATAGCACGGCCAATATATTGTGTGTGAACAGCAACTTCAAGTCAATTTAGTGATTGTTTAGACAGGTGTGGGCCTTTAGTGTTCACACATACACTTATGCAAAAACCTTGATGTCTCTGTGGATGGAACCTTACAAGCAGCAAGGTTAGAAAATGTACTTTATAATGTGTCAAGTTCAGGTTAGTCTGTACATTTCATTGTCTGATCAAAATCTTTGCTGCCACTCTGGAAACGAATGGTGTAAGATGTCTTCAGTGAGGAAGAGGAGACAAAGGGGACAAACGACTTTTTCCAGATTACATAGCCTTATGTGTTTTCCCTATTCTTTTAATATGGTGACCTTAGAATAAAAACACTGGTGGCCTTAAACTGTTCAGATAACCTTGTATCACTAGTCTAATTTGTTTCATTTTGACCTTAAAATACAGGACATGTGGGGTACTAATGAGTGTCCAGGGACTTAGGAAAATTGTGTTCTTATGGGAGCAGTTTACCATTGTAAACCAGCCCAGGTAAACGTTCTGAGTGAGTGCGGTCAAAACAAAATTTCAAATACTTTGCCGATACAAACACACACACCAATCGTGAGGCACATTTGCGCAGTCTGACAAGAATATAAGCTGTTCACGTGTTCAACGTCAATACAGTAGCTAGGTGCACATAACAAATACAGTACTGACCCTAAGTATTTGGATAGAATGGGTTAGAAAAAATGTTGACAAAAATCGGATGCCACATTTCTGGTCAACAGTGTTTGCGACTAATCCATCAGTTAAAGGCATATCAGCTGGTAATAAAACTAACTTGTTCAAATTTATAGACAAGTACAGTAAGGAAAGTACGAAGCCCACATATTTAGAGTAAATAGAGTAATTGTGATTTGTGCACGGTAGGATGGTGCGCCCTCTTGCCAAATCTGTCGCGGGGATGGCGCCCCCGACATCTCCACCCCTCTATCACTGGCTTTTCGTAGAAAATTTCTTGCGTTCAAGGGCCTGTATCTCATCTATACCATTCTTCTTTACTCTCTCCCACCTACCGGGAGAAAGCTGTACATGACTAATATTCATGGTAGGGTATTAAACTTGAACTCGTTTCTTAATAATAGTATTCACACAGGAATATCCGCCAGAGCATGAAGAATACAAAACTGATGCTAGGGGAGGGGAGGGGAGGTAGTATCGGTCTCAGAGAGTCTGACATATTTGAGACCATAGTCGTCGTAGCTATTATATGAACCATATTGCTCAACTGACTGACGATTTCTTGGTCAAGCCTCTTCATTCTATCCCCCATCCTCACCTCGTCCTGATTTAAGGGGAATGCATACACTTTCAAGAGAAGCGACGGTTTTGCTCCCTTTTGAAAAAGAATCTATGCTAAAAGAGGTTGCTCCCCTTAGGAGCACATTCTTTCCTTTTAGAGTAGACCCTTTACAAGTGTGTGCCTACCGTTCAACCTCCCCCCAGCCCCATCCCTCCCCATCATTAAATTACTTGACAACTGGGCATTTGCCTGGCATGTATCTGAAAAATGGTAAACATGTCTGGCACAGATGATCGGATATGATGCTTAAGCAGGCTTACCATTTTAAATCAAACAGTCCTGTAGGCAGCAACAAAATTAAGGAACCCCAACCGTTTGTTAACTTGTCAAGCTATATCAGATATAAGAACAGTAATGTCCTGTTGGGTCATTGAGCGAATACGAATACGTTTATCCATATTGCCTAGCCTTCTGTGTGTTCCCTCTCCTTAAAAATGTGACCTTAGAATAAAAACACTTGTGGCCTTAGAACTTTTTCAGAGTTTCCACTTTGACTTTAAAATACAGGACAATGGTGGCACTACTGAGTGTCAAGGGAATTGGAGAACAGTGTGCTCTTCTGGAAGGAGTTAACCAAATCTGCATTTACTGTAAACAAAGTAAGGGTTAATGTGTTTTCTAAACCACATAACAGACAGTGCAATATGAACAGTACATTACTATGAGCAGAATGCAAAAATGACTGTAGTCTGGTCAGGTCCGGCATTGTTCTTTGCACACAGAAAACCTGAACTAACATAATTTAGTTGGGAAATCCCCAAAAGGTGAAATGGCAACAATGTAGACTCAGATCAGACGCCACAGAATGCGGTGTCTGATTAGAATCTACCTTCTTTGCATCAATTACAGGAATTTCTATATAACATAAGAAAATAAAAACCAACCAGATACCCTGCTATTGGAAACAGACCGTTCCAAACAGTTATAACAGAAGAGTCCACTCAACATAAATGGTTAAATAAAAACAGACAACAAAATATGACCTGTACATTAATTTGTGTTGTGTGCAATAAATGGGTCTCTTCTTTTAGCACAATGAAACTAGGGTTTTGCTGAACAGGAAAGGAAATGAACTGTGTAAATAGTTTTCTCTCTTCAATAAGTAAAAGACAAAAACCAATACCAGCTTTACACCGCCTTCTTATTGAGCTCCGTGGCTAACCTATAGGTATGGTCTGGATTTCTATATATTTGAGACAACCACAGAAGAAAAGTTCACCTATAGACTAGCTAAACACGACTCACTCTATTCCAATATGCCAGGTTTCTTAAAAAATATCAGGGAACATGTAATGGTACACAAAATAAACCTCTCAGCATGAAGTGTAATTATCCCTGACTCTGACCTTATTTTACTCCAATTCACAGATGGCAGTGATTTTTTTACCTGTGAGTCCCCGCTTCATATCCTCACAACCTTGTCTCTGGGACTCACAAAATTTATGCATGTGAGTCCCAAAACTCACAGAATACAATAGAAAACTGCTCAAAAATATGTAAAGGGCTCTAGATTTTATCCTGGGACTCATCAAATATCTATCATGTAAGTCCCTAGGACTCAGTAGAACCAAAAGGTAAATAAATCACTGAGATGGTTCCTACATAACCAATATATCGCTCCCCCAAATCCACACAAAATGACAGCATGCAAACAATACAATCAGAACACTGAACAATCCATCTATTGGTGTAGTACGTTTCCTTAGGAGACAATTTACATGACACCTAGAAACCTATTTTGTGAAAAAAAAAAAAAAAAAAAAAAAAACATTTCAGTGTGTCAAATGTTTTATGCGGAATTAAGATAAATATTCCAAACTGATCATCAAATATATCTCCTTAACGCTTATCACTCTGGACGAACTTTTCAGCAGACAACCTAATGAAATATATTTCTTATTTTTCCCAGAAATAAGAAACTGACCATATCAGGCAAACTGTCTCATATGGAGACATTTTGCATGAACTGTCTGGGATATATAAGAAAAATGTCATCAATTTGTCGTCTGCTGAATTTGCCCTGAGAGTGGTTAAGGTTTAGACAAACAAATGCTTTTACCTTTGGATATTACTTGAGGTAGATACAAAACCTTGATTGTAACCTTTTGCCTGTTGGGTAAAAATTCAGCTGACGGCATTTTGACTGATTATATAGCTATAAATATTAAATGATTAAAATGTGCGATAAAAGCCGAGGAGCTAGCGTGCCGATATCACAAGATATCGGCACACTTACTCGATATTGCACACCTACTCGGATGCCTTCTCATATTACCGTTACATGACGTTGCTTTTGATGACGTCGTAATGCAGTGACGTCGCGCCAAACCTTGTAAGGCACATTGGTAGAATTTACATTTTTTGTTATTAAAACAGCGTTTTATAGGTTAGGAACACAGAGAAATGAAATAAATATTTATAGCTATATAATAAAAGGGTTATCACACTGATATTGGTGAATATTGTCCCTCGATGGGATATCTACTGACGCGCGCAAGCTCGATATCCCAACTTGGGACAATATTCACCAATATCAGTGCAATAACCCCATAATATTGTTTCTTATTTTTCCAAGAAAACAGGTTTAAACATTTCAAACAAATTGTCTCCATGGGAGACAGTTGGAATGAAATGTCAAATCATGTTTTCTTGGAAAAATAAGAAAAGTAGAAGATATTTTGAAATACTTTTTCTTATTTTTCCAAGTAAAACAGGTTTTGACATTTCAGGCAAATTGTCTCCATGGAAAAATAAGATAAGCAGAATGCATTTTGGAAAAGTTTTCATAATTTTCCAAGAAACAGGTTTTACATTTCATGCAAATTGTCTCCAAAGTATGCATGAAATGTCAAATCTTTTTTTCTGGGAAAAATAAGAAAAACATATTTCAGATTTGTAAAATGCAATCTGCTGAAAACTTTGCCCAGAGTGCTAAACATGCACAGGCACAAGAAAACTAAATACTCATTTTTCATTTGCACTTTGGCCTTTGGCTTTCTGAAGGTCAGAAAGAAGACTACTGTGATTACTCCAAACTAAAGCCCTTATTCTTACCATAAAACTGAAGCAAATCTATTTTGCAAGCTTGGTGTTGTGTCTAAACCGATTAGGTGAATTGCCAACAGTGTATAGCACGCCCTGATCAAACTGCTTCAGCTTTAATCTGGGTCTAAACTGTTTCCTCAAAGATGCCCTCATATTTAGGATAAGGTTTGAGAAAACATGCAGCCGCAAAATATCATGGTAATGAGTAATACTTATTTCAGCCAGTGGTGGAAATCATAGGATATTATACAGAGTCTGAATTACATTAATTTTGAATTTTCTAAGAATGAATTGTGTCATAATTTACTTAACCCATAATGCGCCAAGCAAAATTTGCAGCAGACGACATTCTAAAAAAAATATTTTTCGTAGAAAGTAAGTCTTGAAATTTAATGTGAATCATCTGCTTAGCAGACAATTCACATGAAACGTCAAGACTTATTTTCTAAGGAAAAATAATAAAAATATATTTAAAAGTGTCGTCTGCTGCAGTTGTGATTGTCGCTTTAAGGGTTAAAAGCACAGTGTTTCATAACTATAATTAACTTGCATGTTTCAAAATCAGTATGTTTACAGGCTATTTTATTGCCCCTTTGCAGAATTCAGCAGTACTGACAGGTCGTGACCTGTAGGGGGTAATTAATATCCTGGTAAGAGCTATAAAACTAACTGGTACCTAATTCCTCAGCATGGAGGAAAATTTTGTCATAAAAGAACTGAGTGGACTCACAAAGTAGAATATAAATGAAAAAAAATAAGTAAACAAAAAGTGACAAACATACTTAAATACTGGCCTAGTAGCTAGTCATAGTAGTAGGAACTTTGAATTTTGAATTATGAAGTATTATAGTGAAGTATGAAGTATGAACTGTGTAGTATACGGTGATTTAAAAATTGTGAAGTATGAAGTATGAAGTACGACCTGTTAACAGTGAATTACCAACTATATATGCAGTGTAAATGACAAGTCCATTTTTTTTTGGACTGAACAATACATCGTAGATTTCAGTGTTTGAAAGTATACAGATCTACTTAGGCACAGAAAACAAATAAAAACGTTAAACTAAAATACCCCGCCAATATAGTGTCGCAGGCAGATAACGCTGTCAAACATTAACGAAACTTGCCCATTAGCAATCCTAAACCAGATCTCCTTCATATCAATGCACATACCAAGTTTGGTTAAAATCCCTTGACTTTTACTCAAGTTTTGTCCCAAAATGAAAAAAAAATGGGCAGATAATCCGTCAAAATTTGATGAAATTTGCCCATTAGCAATCCCATACCAGATCTCCATAATATCCATGCCCACACCAGATTTGGCGAAAATCCATTGATGTTTACTCAAGTTATCATCCGGAAACGAAAAACGGACGGACGGATGTACGATGGACAGACAGACGGACAGACACACGGACGTCCAACGTGAAACCATAATACCGGCCACTATATAGTGGCGGGGTATAAAAAAACAGATTTAAGATTGTAATATACTTGGGTTCTTTGTAAATGGTCGAGATTTACAAAGTCCACAGAATCTGATAAAATGAGTCTGAGATGAAATGCCAGTACAGGGGCGGGTCCAGGATAATTTCTGAGGGGATTCCCTTTGATCAATTAACCTTACTTACTCTACAAAGGATAGGCCTAAGCAAACAGTGTAGACCAAGATCAGACGCCACAGAACACGGCGTCTGATCAGGGTCTACACTGTTTATCATTTGTCTAGCAATTTTACACACAATCATAGGTAGTAAAATAGACTAGTTGAAGGGAAGTATATGGAAAAGAGAAAATGATGGAATAAAAAGATATAGAAGTTATAGCAATGAAACTATTTATAACGTTAATTAGGAGCCATAATACTGTAAATATACCTAAATACCTTATATATTGGGACAGATAGGCCCTTGCATACAGTGTAGACCCAGATCAGATGCCAC
>OZ024822.1:51737381-51897381 GCA_964016985.1 Anodontia alba
CAAAATGACAACAAGCTGGTCAGCATGACGAAGACACTAGTCAAATTGACTAGACAAACAAATCACGAGGTAGACTGGAAAGGGAGGCTGGAACTGGAAGAATAAAAACTGCACAAGAGCATTATAAGACTTGGTTTTTATTAGCAATCTTTGCGTATGACTCCTTAAGGCTTCGCTCATTTGGTATGCCGTCAAATTATTAGTACGGCCGACCAATCAAAATGAACATGACTAGCTCTTACTTAATGTTTCTCTGGCTTGTAAACAGAACGGGTTCGTCAGAGCACGTGCATCAGAGAAAAAAAGAATTAACCCATTTATGCCGAGTGGATTCTTTTACCTTAACTCTTTGGACAAGTTCATTTCCTAAATAAGGTGTGTCTGGTTAGTTATTATAATTGTCATGGTTTGTAGAAAGATCTGAAATTAACGCAAACAGTGTAGATCCAGATCAGACGCAGCGTTCTGCGGCGTCTGATCTGGGTCTTCACTGTTTGCCAATGTCCCTTTTATGGGACGATAGGCATAAATTGGTTAAACGCGCTATCAGTTCCTCAAAATCGGCGGGAATCAATTTGACTAGACGGCTAGTCAGTTGACTAGACGTCTGAGACGTCTAGTAAACCGAATAATTGACGAGGGAACGTGATTTACTAGGCATTCTAACACTCCTGGCCTATATAACCAATGGTTAAATACAGTGATTTATTCGCAACAAATCATTGGGCGGAGCGCGCGTGTGACGCTATCTGGCGCCGTTCCGACGTCATTTTGACACTTTGCTAACATCAGTCCTCGATTGCACGAAATTAGACGGTGTAACGTCGTTTTTCTCGCGTCAACAACGTGAAAAATGCATGTAAACAGCAGTGTAGCGGGATTTTTTTATTCGCTGGCGGAACGTTGGAAAAAATCTGAAGGCTACAATTACTTTTTCGACGTTTTCTATGTGTTAGAATCGAAATAGATCAGCTCTTGTGCGTGATTTGTTGAGTAATAAATCACAGTTTGTCGGTCAGTTGTAAGTAGATAAATCACTCGCGCTCCGAGCTCGTGATTTAATCTACTTTACAAGTGACCTCCAAACAGTGATTTATTACTCAACAAATCACTGCTAGAGCTGATCTATTAATTAAGTTCAGTAAAAATGGCGATTTATATCTTAGATTATTGTCGCACTGGCGGGAACGCGGCGTTGGGGCGACGGCGTTGCTTCGGCGGTGTGTTCCCACTGGGGCGGTTCATGGGAAAAACCATAAACACAGAGTTTTATTTTAATTTTGTAACCCTCGTGTATTTTAGATGTTTTGTATGTACCAGCCGCCATAATCGAATTTGCTTTCAATGCATGCATGCTCCACATGTTGTTAGTAAGCTTACCTGTGAGGAATAAAGGAATTGAATTTGAATTTGTCAGTTAAAAGACTTACCCAGCATGCTAAGCATTTAGAGCTACTAAACCATCCTCTGCTTTCGCGCAATAATCTACTTATCAAGTCTGAATAAGTCGTAGTTTGGTTAACCTAATTTATTTATCATTTAAAGTGTTGCTAAATGCTGAATGCGGCCCGACCTGTCTTAACGCCACCGGAAGCAATATTGAGCCTGCGTGTAACAAGACCACCGGAACATGTTTGTTTGGATGTATCGATGGTTACACTGGATCACTGTGCCACCTGCCATGTATGGATCACTGTTCAAACTGTACAGTCAAAAGGTAATAATTAATACATAATATCGCTGGTTACATTGGATCACAGTACCACCTGCCGTGTGTGGATCACTGAACAAAGGTAATGACTAATATACAGTAGCGCTGATTACACTGGATGACAGCGGCACTTGTCGCGTGTGGATCATTGTACAAACTGTACTGTCTAAAGGCAATTACTAATACACAGTATCACTGGTTACACTGGATCATAGTGCCATGTGCCGTGTGTGGATCACTGTACAAATTGTACTGTCAAAAGGCAACTACCAATATGCAGTTTTGCTTTTTACACAGAATCACAGGGCCATCTGCCGCGTGTGGATCACTGTACAAATTTTACTGCCAAAAGGTACAGACAACCCTCTTTATACCGACACTCGATACAACGACAAAATTCGTTATAATGACGATTTGACTGTCACGAAACCTTCGCTCAAGAGGTGACAGCTACTGAGAAATTATGCAAGAATATTGCATTTAATACTTAAAAGAAACATGTTTTGGATATTTGTTAGAATCGCCTCACTGAGGCGATTCTAACAAATATCCAAAACATATATTCGATGAGGAAATGTGAACAAAACGAGACCTTTCTTACATATCAATCTGCTCATTAAGTATTCCGGACAAAAGCAAATTCATTTTAATGGCAATATCTTTCGGAACAAATGCTGTCGTTGTAACAAGGCTTCACTGTAACTACTAATATACAGTTTCGTTGGTGTAACTTCATATATATTTTTCAGTTTTTGAGCCGCAATGTCAGAAAACGTATCACCTGACTCGTGTGTCCAACAAAAACTCGAATCAGCCTGAGAATGCGCATGCTGATCTGAATTTTCGCTGAGCACTCACGTCCGCAGATATTGCTACTCCAATACTAAAACATTTAGATGACTTTACACAGGAAAGGGCACAGTCAGGAAGCACATCATTCCCGAGACACAGAAAGAAGAAAAGGTGAAAATGACGTGTATACGTTTATAGCTTACTATGATATCATATATATTTGTATACATGTAAATTAACAATTAAAATATTGTTGAAACCAAGAGGGGATGAGGAACAAACAATGACTAGATTCAACGCCACAGTTGCAATAACCACCGACATACACACGAAAAACTCCAACAGATGAACCGCCTTTGAATGGTCAGCAAAAACAACTACTGAGCGGAGTAAACTGGTTTTACACGAACCAAAAAACTCACCCATAATTTTGATGCATCTCAAAACTACCAATATGTGTCCGGTCTGCATAGGTTCTTTTTCATTAAAACATCACAGCAAAACACAAATAATCATTTTATTGCGATAAAAGAAAGTAGAGGCCTCAATGACAACCTGAAACCAGAGCAAAAGAAAACCCCAACTTGAAGAACGAACGGCCCGACCACAGATAACAGGGGCGTTCTTGATTTACATTTTTTTCAGAGTATCTTCTAAATCTAGCAAAACAGCAAACTTTTGAGTACTCCTGTAGAACTCTAGCTAAATCAAATGAATTAATATTGGTGCAGAAATTAAAGCCCGTTTCTTTAGTTTTTGTCAGTGGCATTTTCATATCAATCTAAAGCAAACCGGAACGTTCTGTCCTAAAATGTTTATGAAATATATATTACTATGTTATGTGCCAACTTCCAAATTTCAACCAACAACTACGCTTCATAATCAAGAGGTCATTGGACCCCGAGCAGCTCATCTGAATTAGAACCTGCATATGATTGGGCTTATTTTATTAGGCTAGATAAATTTAAATGAAAATATGAGCTACCTGAATTCAAGCAAATGAGAGAAACACTGTATCTTTACTGAGCTGATGTGATAGTTGCATCGTAAGACAAATTCAAATGTACAACAGTTTGATACAACAGAAAACTTTTGTCACTTTATCATTTGATGCAACATGCAATTTTCAAATATTTCTTTTTGAACTCTGCTTCCATACATTTTTTTCACGATTTAATATATATATGCCGGCCTCGGTGGCTTATTTGGATGCGCGACTGGTGATCAGGAGATTGCGAGTTCGATCCCCGCCGAGGTCGGCAACAAACTTTCGTAGAGATTTGATCATGAGTATTCTCTCCTTTCCGCTGATTCAGGAAGGTTAGCTGTCAGTTTCTGGCGAAAGAATGTGCACAAAACTAGTTAACCGCTTAGAAGACTAAGCCTGCCCAGTAAAAGTCTGGTTAGGTAAACTGACCGCGCTTGACATTTGATTGATTGTGTTGGGGTTTAACGACACGTCAACCCTTGAGGGTCATTTTGTGTCGTCTCCCAGAGAAAGGGAGAAAAGAGATAGAAGAGAGAGTAGAGGAGATGAAAGAGAGGGACAGGGAAGAAAGAGGAACAGGAATGAAAGTGAAGAAACAGAAGAAATAAAAACATTCCCCCTCTACCCTTACCCACTACAAGGATAGCATGCCTTGCCCAACTGTAAGCCAATATCAGTTGGACGCCCCAGTGATGTAAGATACACAGCACCTTCGCACCACCCGACCACCCCCCCGCGCTTGACATGACCCCATAGGCATATATATATGCCCCGAGGCAGGAGCAGACAATCACATAGGGACAAATGCTTATCAACAGAAGCTTTTGTATAACACTTCGGTTATTTCTTGCAAATTTAAAAAGAAAAAAAAATCTCAAAATTTTATGGTTTTTTTTTTCCAGGATTTTATACTGCATAATGCCAAGGGTATGGGTAGACAACCATTATGGCCTTTCGTGAACATAAAATATCTTTTCACTTTGATAATTTTTTAAAAGTTTAAAAAAACCCAAATTGATTTGTATATATATATTATATATATATATTTTTTCACTATTATATACATGTATATAACTTCAGAACAGAGTAAGAAACCTCCCCCTGTGAGCAAGACGTGGATGTGATCAGAAAGGCCTTGCCATTTTGAATACCTGTTGCAAGCTTCGAAACACCTCTCTTTGAACTGTGATTTTATTATTGCATATCTGGTCTTCAAATATGCATCTGAATCCTATACGAAACTGAAATAATTTTAATTAAAACTGATGTTCAAGAGAACTCTTCAAGAACACCATAGACTCAAACTGGATTCAGATACCAAGGAACATGAAAGAGTCACTTGCAGCCGCTTAACAGCCTTCTAAAAGGTGCAAGTAAATTGTCTCAGATATGTCATTTCACCTTAAATAAATTGACCCCACCCATCCCCAGGAATCACTTATTTTTTATTTAAGAATGCGAAATTGTTACATTTTTAGCTCACCTGAGCCGAAGGCTCAGGATAAGCTAATGTGATAATTCCCCGTCCGTCCGTCCGTTTATGAACGACATCTCCTCTGAAACCCCTGGGCCAAATTTCTTCAAACTTCATGTGGAGTCTTGTGCTAAAGGGGTATTGAAATGGTACAAATGGTCGTGGTCCGTAAATCAAGGTGGCCGCCATGCCCATATATAGCTCCCATAGACTTATAATGGGGAAAACTTTAAAAATCTTCTTCTCAGAAATCATGCAGCTCAGGCCTTATATACTTAGTTTGTAGTAATATTTAGTGGTCCCTTATATAAATCCTGCCAATCAAGCCCCTGGGGCCCAAACTGGCCACGCCCCGGAAGTCATTATCTCCCATAGATTTATAATGGTTAAAACTTAAAAAATTATCTTCTCTGAAATCATGAGACCCACAGCTTATATATTTAGTATGGAGCAATGTTTAAAGGTCCCCTACATTAATCATGCCAATCAAGCCCCTGGACTCTAAACCGGCCATGCCCCAGGGGCCCAAACTGGACACGCCGTGGGGTCATCAGCTCCCATAAACTTATAATGGGAAGACTTAAAAAAAAAAAACTTAAAAAATCTTCTTCTCTGAAACCATGAGGCCCACAGCTTATATATTTAGTATGTAGCAATATTTAGTAGTCCCCTACAGAAAATCTACCAATCAAGCCCCTAGGCTCCAAACCGGCCTTGCTCTAGGGGGCATATGTTTATATAGAGCTATATAGCTAATAAGACCTTCAAAAATCTTCTTTTCTGAAACCATGAGGCCCAGAAATAACAGTTTAAGTATGTAGCGATGTTTAGCGATCTACATAAATCCCCTGGGATCCAAACTGGCCACGTCCCGGGGGTCATTAAGTCCCATAGACTTGTAATGGGAAAACTTAAAAAAAATCTTCTCTGAATCCATAAGGCCCACAGCTTATATATTTAGTATGCAGCAATGTTTAGTAGTCCCTTACATAAATCCTACCAATCAAGCCCCTGGGCGTCAAACCGGCCGTGCCCAAGGGGGGGTCATATGTTTATATAGAGCTATATAGCTAAACAAACCTTCAAAAAATCTTCTTCTCTAAAACCATGAGGCCCAGAGGTAACAGTTTAGGTATGTAGCGATGTTTAGTAGTCTCCTACATAAATCCTGCAAATCAAGCCCCTGGGATCCAAACTGGCCACGCCCCGGGGGTCATTAAGTCCCATAGACTTGTAATGGGAAAACTTAAAAAAATTCTTCTCTGAATCCATGAGGCCCACAGCTTATACATTTGGTTTGTGGCAATGTTTAGTAGTCCCTTACATAAATCCTACCAATCAAGCCCCTGGGCTCCAAACCGGCCGTGCCCAAGGGGTCATAAGTTTATATAGAGCTATATAGCTAAAGAACCCTTCAAAAAATCTACTTCTCTAAAACCATGAGGACCAGAGGTAACAGTTTAAGTATGTAGCGATGTTTAGTGGTCTCCTACATAAATCCTGCCAATCAAGCCCCTGGGATCCAAACTGGCCACACCCGGGTATCATTAGCTCCCATAGACGTGTAATGGAAAAAAACAAAACAAAAAACAAAACTTAAAAAAATCTTCTTCTCTGAAGCCATTAGGCCCACAGCTTATATATTTAGTATGAAGCAATGTTTAATGGTCCCCTACATAAATCCTGCCAATCAAGCCCCTGGGTCCAAACTGGCCACGCCCCAAGAGGGTCATATATTTATATAGAACCATATAGATAAAGTACCTTTAAAATCTTCTTCTCTGTAACCATGAGGCCCAGAGCTAACAGATTTAGTATGTAGCAATGTTTAGTGGTCTCTTATATAAATTCTACCAACCATGCCCTAGGGGTCCAAACTGGCTATTCCCTGGGGGTCATTAGCTCCTATAGACTAATAATGGAAAAAAAAAAAAAAAAAAAAATCTTCTTCTCTGAAACCATGAGGCTCACAGCTTATATATTTAGTATGTAGCAATGTTTAGTTTTCCCCTACATAAATCCTGCCAGCCAAGCCCCTGGGCTCCGAACCGGCCATGCCCCAGGGGCTCATATGATTATAGAGAGCTATATAGCTAAAAAACATTCGAAACACTTCTTCTCTGAAACCATGAGACCGAGAGCTAACAGCTTAAGTATGTAGCGATGTTTAGCGGTCTCCTACATAAATCCTACCAATCAAGCCACTGGGGTCCAAACTGGCCATGCCCCGGGGGTCATTAGCTCCCATAGATTTATAATGGGAAAACACTTAAAAATCTTCTTCTCTGAAACCATGAGGCCCTTAGGCTATTAGCTAACCTGAACCAAAGGCTCAAGTGAGCATTTAGTATGCTAATGCTTCATCGTCCGTCGTCTGTCGTCGTCTGCTCTCGTCCGTCCAGAATTTCAAATAAGTATATCTCCTATACCAGACGGCCAATCTTGATCAAATTTCATATGAAGTATTATCAGGTAAGGTGAAAGGCTGCATAAGATTTTCGAACTGATCGGATTGGAATTATAGTTTCCATGGCAACATATAATTCCCACAGACTTATAATCGGAAAACTTAAAAAAACAACTTCTTCTCCGAAACCGTGAGGCCCAGAGCTTAGATATTTAGTATGTAGTAACGTTAAGTGTCCACCTACATAAATCCTGCCAACCATCCCCCTGGGGTCCAAATTGGCTACGCCCCGGGGCTCATTAGCACTCATAGACATAATGGGAAAAACTTAAAAAATCTTCTTCTCTGAAACCATGAGGCCTAGAGCTTAGATATTTAGTATTTAGCAACGTTAAGTGGTCACCTTCATAAATCTTGCCAACCATGCCCCTAGGGTCCAAACTGGCCACGCCCCCGGCTCAATATCTCCCATAGACTTATGAGAGAAAAAAACTTCAAAAATCTTCATTGAAACCATAAGGACCAGAGCTAAGATATTTAGTATGAAGCAACGATAAGTGGTCACCAACATAAATCCTGCCAACCATGCCCCTAGGGTCCGAAGTGGCCACGCCCCGGTGTTCATTAGCTCCCACAGACTTAAAATAGTAAATACTTAAAAATCTTTTTCTTTGAAACCATGAGGCCCAGAGCTAAGTATTTAGTATGCAGCAACGTTAAGTGGTCACCTACATAAATCCTGCAAACCATGCCCCTAGGTCCCAATTGGCCATGCTCTTTGGCACATTAGCTCCCATAGACTTATAATGGAAACAAACTTAAAAAAATCTTCTTCTCTGAAACCATAAGGCCCAGAGTTTAGATGTGCAGTATGTCGCAATAGTAAGTGGTACCTACATAAATCCTGCCAACCATGCCCCTAGGGTCTAATTTGGCCACGCCCTGGGGCTCATTAGCTCCCATATACTTATAATGGGAAATACTTAAAAAATCTTCTCCTCTGAAACCATAAGGCTCAGAGCTTAGATATTTAGTACGCAGCAACGTAAAGTAGTCACCTACATAAATCCTGCCAACCATGCCCTTAGAGTCCAAACTGACCACGCTCCGGGCTTATTACCTCCCATAGAATTTTAAAGGGAAAAAACTTCAAAAATCTTCTATTCTGAAACCATAAGGCCCAGAGCAATGTTGTGGTCACCTACAAAAATCCTGCCAACAATGCCCCTTGGCACATTTAATCCCTAAAGTGCAGCGGATGATCATTTTTTTTTTGTATTTTTCAGAGCAAATAAGGCTTGGCATTTAATGTGAGTCGACTCATATGAAATGGCAAGTCTTTAACACTTTCACTGAAAAAAAAAAAATAAATAAAATAGAATATTATCTGTTGCAATTGTGCTTAGCGCTTCAAGGGTTAACAGAGGGTTATAATTCTGTTAACTGTTTTAAAATTATAAGCCTCAGGGGTTAACAATTAGTTTATTACCTGCTCTTGTTTCTATTAATTGCTTTATTTCAAATCTGGGTCTTGAAAACCTCAAGCATATATCAAAACTACAAATGAAGAAAAAATATCTATATTTTACTCAGATCAACTTTGAGTTAACATGTCATTTTCCCGTACTAGTAGTTGACTTTAAACCTGCATTATTCCACAGAGATAACGTGGTATGTTAGTTTACCTACTGGATAATTCTAAGGAAATCATTTATGGGGTTTTAATGAAAGAAGTGCCAAATACTGCGACCCGAACAAAATATTCCATTTAAGTAATTTTTTATGGAAGAGAAAAGCGTTGTTTATTTTCCAGTTATTTTCACTTTCAAGGGTCAATTTTGCGATCCTAGATCTTCGAAGAATAAACTTCCAGTCAACTCAATATACTGTCATTATTCTGTTGTTTTTATATTTCGTGAGCGATGGGGGAAGGGGTACATATATACGCCCGTATGTCTGCTTCGATAACTAACAGCAAATTACGTTGAATGTCAAGAAACAATTTTTATAGGAAACTAAACATGGCCCATAATTCTAAAAGGACAGAAATGAAATCACCACAAACCTCTATGTTTTTTGCTGTTGACTGTCTGGTCAGTTTAACTTGGTTTGACTTATTACCGTAAAAACAGTTTTGTTATAACTGCACAAAAGAAAACCAATATACTGTTTTTGTTAAGGGGAATTGAAAAAAACTTTCAAGGGAGACAATTTCTGAAAGGGATCTACTTTAAAAGGAAATAATCACCCCTGAGAGTAGACCCCCTTTTCAGGTGGAGATTAATGTGCACGAAAGCAAATAGGACAAAACATCAAAACTTTTGACAGCAACTTTTGTAACAAAAGTTGTCTTCCTTGTAAAACATGACGGACAATCTACCCAGTGTATCCATTCTCCTTAGCTCATCAGCTTAGAGCAACGCAGCATTGTAGCAGACAACATTCTGTATTGTTTCTCAGAGAATCATCTGTCTAAAAGACGATTCACATGAAATTACAAGCCATATTGTCTCTAAAAATACAAAAAAAAAAAAAAAAAAACAAAACAAAAAAAAAAAAAAAAAAAAAAAAAAAAACAAAACAAAAAAAAAAACATTATCGTCTGTTAGTTGGGATTAGCTCTTTAGGGTGAATATAATGCTATATTTGGTTTCAGTCCTCATGCTGGAAATGAAACTGTCTGTAATCAGTGCGAGCTGAACTACTACAAGGACAACGATGAGTGTGTAGAGTGCAGCGAGAACTGTCATTCAAATTCTTCATCAGATGTATCGTTCTGCAATGCAAAAGACGGAAAATGTAACTTTTAGTGAGCTTTTAGTATGCTAATGCTTCATCGTCCGTCGTCTGTCGTCGTCCGCTCGTCCGTCCAGAATTTCAAATAAGTATATCTCCTATACCAGACGGCCAATCTTGATCAAATTTCATATGAAGTATTATCAGGTAAGGTGAAAGGCTGCATAAGATTTTCGAACTGATCGGATTGGAATTATAGTTTCCATGGCAACATATAATTCCCATAGACTTATAATCGGAAAACTTAAAAAAAAAACAAAAAAAAAAACAACTTCTTCTCCGAAACCGTGAGGCCCAGAGCTTAGATATTTAGTATGTAGTAACGTTAAGTGTCCACCTACATAAATCCTGCCAACCATCCCCCTGGGGTCCAAATTGGCTACGCCCCGGGGCTCATTAGCTCTCATAGACATAATGGGAAAAACTTAAAAAATCTTCTTCTCTGAAACCATGAGGCCTAGAGCTTAGATATTTAGTATTTAGCAACGTTAAGTGGTCACCTTCATAAATCTTGCCAATCATGCCCCTAGGGTCCAAACTGGCCACGCCCCCGGCTCAATATCTCCCATAGACTTATGAGAGAAAAACACTTCAAAAATCTTCATTGAAACCATAAGGACCAGAGCTAAGATATTTAGTATGAAGCAACGATAAGTGGTCACCTACATAAATCCTGCCAACCATGCCCCTAGGGTCCGAAGTGGCCACGCCCCGGTGTTCATTAGCTCCCATAGACTTATAATAGTAAATACTTAAAAATCTTTTTCTCTGAAACCATGAGGCCCAGAGCTAAGTATTTAGTATGCAGCAACGTTAAGTGGTCACCTACATAAATCCTGCAAACCATGCCCCTAGGGTCCCAATTGGCCATGCTCTTGGGCACATTAGCTCCCATAGACTTATAATGGAAACAAACTTAAAAAAATCTTCTTCTCTGAAACCATAAGGCCCAGAGTTTAGATGTGCAGTATGTCGCAATAGTAAGTGGTACCTACATAAATCCTGCCAACCATGCCCCTAGGGTCTAATTTGGCCACGCCCTGGGGCTCATTAGCTCCCATATACTTATAATGGGAAATACTTAAAAAATCTTCTCCTCTGAAACCATAAGGCTCAGAGCTTAGATATTTAGTACGCAGCAACGTAAAGTAGTCACCTACATAAATCCTGCCAACCATGCCCTTAGAGTCCAAACTGGCCACGCTCCGGGCTTATTACCTCCCATAGAATTTTAAAGGGAAAAAACTTCAAAAATCTTCTATTCTGAAACCATAAGGCCCAGAGCAATGTTGTGGTCACCTACAAAAATCCTGCCAACAATGCCCCTTGGGTCCCAATTGGCCACACCCCGGGCTCATTAGCTCCGATAGACTTAAAATGGAAAAAAACCCCTTAAATCTTCTTCTCTGAAACCATAAGGCCCAGAGCTAAAATATTGAGTATGTAGCAATTTAAAGGAAAAACGGACTAAATTATGCCCCATTGTAGACTTAGGCATTGTGGCGTAGGAAAAGATTGTAACCAAAATATCTCAGGAACTGCTTGGGCTAGGCTCTTGAAATTTTGCAGGCTGTTTGGAACTAATGTGAAGATGACCTATTCAAATTTTGGTATAATTTTATGAAAAAAAAAAAAAAAAAAAAAAAAAAAATAACCAAATGTTGACTCAGGCATTCTGGCATAGGAAAAGTTTGTAAGCAAAATATCTTTTTGATTTATGACCCTTTGAAAATTTCAGCATTTTAACCTTGTAAGCAAGATATCTCAAAAACTGTTTCAGCCATTGCCTTAAAACTTCACAGGGAATGGTGAGTAAATGACCTGATTAACTTACAGCAGTTAACTCAGGTGAGCGTTGTGGCCCATGGGCCTCTTGTTTTTATTTCATGAGGTTGTGTTATTTTACGGCACACTCACACACTCAGCTGTAGTGGCTTTACATTCTTCCCAGACTAAGTAAGAGTTCGAGTAGTGATCCTGACATTCGTCGTAACTGCTGAAGTTGCTAAACTTGAACTTTTATCTTTTTAAAATTGATTTTTCGTGATATGTTTTTTAAATATAAGTTTGTAAAGCAACTTTCCAGATAAAAGTTGTACATGAAGATAGGCACCAAAAAGTTCCATCGGCATTAAGTTGAGTAGTTTCACTGTATCCTGATGGAGATTTAAAACAACAACAACAACAATAATCACAACAACAACAGCAACCAAAAACAATTAAAAAAATAAAATAAGTAAAAATAAAAATAATTAAATAAATAAAAACGGGAACCGATAATACCCAGCTCCCGCAACTATCGTGTGGCGGGCAGATATTTCTGTCACAAATTGACGAAATTTGTCCATTAGCAATGCCAAACTAGAATATCAATGCATATACCAAGTTAAGTGAAAATCCATTGACATCTACTCAAGTTATCATCCGGCAATAAAAATATAAACTGACGACGGACAGACACACGGACAACCAACGTGATACCATACTATGCCGCCACTATCATGTGGTGGGGTATAAAAACACACTAAATTCTGCAGATTTTCTGAGTCCGCATTTAGTTTTCTTAAGAAAAGTTACGTACTAAGATTAATTTTAATCACCTCACTAGACAATTCTAATGATGTTCATGTACTTTTTTGTGAAGCAATTATAGTGATAAACATAAATATTTCATCATTCAATCGTAAATTTTATTTTTGTTTCTAACAATAATTGGGGTGTACAGGTGCGGTGCTGTTCGACTTTGAAATTCTACGGAACTACGGAAAAACCCTTAAAACCTCCATCTGATTACTTTAAACCTTAAAATATTTCGAACTTATCTATTTATAGTTCTACAATATTTCAAACTTGAAGTTTCTTTTATACGCCGGCGCCAGTCTCTCCCGACAACCTTTATCAAAGAAAGTTTCTTAAAAAATAACTCGAAATTTCAACATTAAAAATTGAGTTTTATGAATTATTTTTATACTGGAAATTTTGGCTTGAAACAGACTGGCCCGAACCAGATTGTCTGACAAAACATCTATACAAAAAAAAAAAAAAAAACATTACTAGCACTCTTTGCCCTGAGACATTGTCTTGCGTTCCGCCATTTTGTTTGGGCAGAGGTCACGGGACTATTCCGACTGCACCACCTCGGGAAATTGTATACTCGGAAAAAAAAAAAAAAAAAAAACATAAATAGCACTCTTTGCCCTGAGACATTGTCTTGCGTTCCGCCATTTTGTTTGGGCAGAGGTCACGGGACTATTCCGACTGCACCACCTCGGGAAATTGTATACTCGGAACTTCTTCGGAGTAACTATTCCGACGCACTTGAATACGATTCTTAACGTCCGGAGTAAAAAGAGTAAAGAGAACAGCTAAAAAGTCGACCCCAGTAGTCAAATGACAACCTTCTGAAAAAGATTGAGGAAGGAGCCGTCATTTAGTCTGAGGTCCGACTCAACGCCGTGCGGTTAAAGAGGAAAGTTATCAAACATAATTTGGGTTTGCAACCATGCCGCCAGTTTACCGCATAACAGTCGGACAGACATGCCTGTGCAAACAGTGTTGACCCTGATCAGACGCCGCAGTATGCAGCGTCTGATCAGGGTCTACAATGTTTGCAACTCATCCAGCAATGTTAGACACATCAACAGGGAATAATATGTGCATATTCAAAATTTAAGGACAAGTATGGTTAGGAATACATAGAGTAAGTACGGTGATATATTGAAGCCATAGTATGCTCAATTCAGTAAATGATCAATATTTATTTTAAAATGAAAAATCGTTTTTCCTTGAGATGACATTTCTATATTGAACATTTGTATAGAGCATCTTAGAAAACAGCAGCAGTTTAAAACACAAACGGCACATTTAATCCCTAAAGTGCAGCGGATGATCATTTTTTTTTGTATTTTTCAGAGCAAATAAGGCTTGGCATTTAATGTGAGTCGACTCATATGAAATGGCAAGTCTTTAACACTTTCACTGAAAAAAAAAATTAAATAAAATAGAATATTATCTGTTGCAATTGTGCTTAGCGCTTCAAGGGTTAACAGAGGGTTATAATTCTGTTAACTGTTTTAAAATTATAAGCCTCAGGGGTTAACAATTAGTTTATTACCTGCTCTTGTTTCTATTAATTGCTTTATTTCAAATCTGGGTCTTGAAAACCTCAAGCATATATCAAAACTACAAATGAAGAAAAAATATCTATATTTTACTCAGATCAACTTTGAGTTAACATGTCATTTTCCCGTACTAGTAGTTGACTTTAAACCTGCATTTTTCCACAGAGATAACGTGGTATTTTAGTTTACCTACTGGATAATTCTAAGGAAATCATTTATGGGGTTTTAATGAAAGAAGTGCCAAATACTGCGACCCGAACAAAATATTCCATTTAAGTAATTTTTTATGGAAGAGAAAAGCGTTGTTTATTTTCCAGTTATTTTCACTTTCAAGGGTCAATTTTGCGATCCTAGAACTTCGAAGAGTAAACTTCCAGTCAACTCAATATACTGTCATTATTCTGTTGTTTTTATATTTCGTGAGCGATGGGGGAAGGGGTACATATATACGCCCGTATGTCTGCTTCGATAACTAACAGCAAATTACGTTGAATGTCAAGAAACAATTTTTATAGGAAACTAAACATGGCCCATAATTCTAAAAGGACAGAAATGAAATCACCACAAACCTCTATGTTTTTTGCTGTTGACTGTCTGGTCAGTTTAACTTGGTTTGACTTATTACCGTAAAAACAGTTTTGTTATAACTGCACAAAAGAAAACCAATATACTGTTTTTGTTAAGGGGAATTGAAAAAAACTTTCAAGGGAGACAATTTCTGAAAGGGATCTACTTTAAAAGGAAATAATCACCCCTGAGAGTAGACCCCCTTTTCAGGTGGAGATTAATGTGCACGAAAGCAAATAGGACAAAACATCAAAACTTTTGACAGCAACTTTTGTAACAAAAGTTGTCTTCCTTGTAAAACATGACGGACAATCTACCCAGTGTATCCATTCTCCTTAGCTCATCAGCTTAGAGCAACGCAGCATTGTAGCAGACAACATTCTGTATTGTTTCTCAGAGAATCATCTGTCTAAAAGACGATTCACATGAAATTACAAGCCATATTGTCTCTAAAAATACAAAAAAAAAAACAAAACAAAAAAAAAAAAAAAAAAAAAAAAAAAAAACATTATCGTCTGTTAGTTGGGATTAGCTCTTTAGGGTGAATATAATGCTATATTTGGTTTCAGTCCTCATGCTGGAAATGAAACTGTCTGTAATCAGTGCGAGCTGAACTACTACAAGGACAACGATGGGTGTGTAGAGTGCAGCGAGAACTGTCATTCAAATTCTTCATCAGATGTATCGTTCTGCAATGCAAAAGACGGAAAATGTAACTTTTAGTGAGTTTTTAGTATGCTAATGCTTCATCGTCCGTCGTCTGTCGTCGTCCGCTCGTCCGTCCAGAATTTCAAATAAGTATATCTCCTATACCAGACGGCCAATCTTGATCAAATTTCATATGAAGTATTATCAGGTAAGGTGAAAGGCTGCATAAGATTTTCGAACTGATCGGATTGGAATTATAGTTTCCATGGCAACATATAATTCCCATAGACTTATAATCGGAAAACTTAAAAAAAAAAACAAAAAAACAACTTCTTCTCCAAAACCGTGAGGCCCAGAGCTTAGATATTTAGTATGTAGTAACGTTAAGTGTCCACCTACATAAATCCTGCCAACCATCCCCCTGGGGTCCAAATTGGCTACGCCCCGGGGCTCATTAGCTCTCATAGACATAATGGGAAAAACTTAAAAAATCTTCTTCTCTGAAACCATGAGGCCTAGAGCTTAGATATTTAGTATTTAGCAACGTTAAGTGGTCACCTTCATAAATCTTGCCAATCATGCCCCTAGGGTCCAAACTGGCCACGCCCCCGGCTCAATATCTCCCATAGACTTATGAGAGAAAAACACTTCAAAAATCTTCATTGAAACCATAAGGACCAGAGCTAAGATATTTAGTATGAAGCAACGATAAGTGGTCACCTACATAAATCCTGCCAACCATGCCCCTAGGGTCCGAAGTGGCCACGCCCCGGTGTTCATTAGCTCCCATAGACTTATAATAGTAAATACTTAAAAATCTTTTTCTCTGAAACCATGAGGCCCAGAGCTAAGTATTTAGTATGCAGCAACGTTAAGTGGTCACCTACATAAATCCTGCAAACCATGCCCTAGGGTCCCAATTGGCCATGCTCTTGGGCACATTAGCTCCCATAGACTTATAATGGAAACAAACTTAAAAAAATCTTCTTCTCTGAAACCATAAGGCCCAGAGTTTAGATGTGCAGTATGTCGCAATAGTAAGTGGTACCTACATAAATCCTGCCAACCATGCCCCTAGGGTCTAATTTGGCCACGCCCTGGGGCTCATTAGCTCCCATATACTTATAATGGGAAATACTTAAAAAATCTTCTCCTCTGAAACCATAAGGCTCAGAGCTTAGATATTTAGTACGCAGCAACGTAAAGTAGTCACCTACATAAATCCTGCCAACCATGCCCTTAGAGTCCAAACTGGCCACGCTCCGGGCTTATTACCTCCCATAGAATTTTAAAGGGAAAAAACTTAAAAAATCTTCTATTCTGAAACCATAAGGCCCAGAGCAATGTTGTGGTCACCTACAAAAATCCTGCCAACAATGCCCCTTGGGTCCCAATTGGCCACACCCCGGGCTCATTAGCTCCGATAGACTTAAAATGGAAAAAAACCCCTTAAATCTTCTTCTCTGAAATCATAAGGCCCAGAGCTAAAATATTGAGTATGTAGCAATTTAAAGGAAAAACGGACTAAATTATGCCCCATTGTAGACTTAGGCATTGTGGCGTAGGAAAAGATTGTAACCAAAATATCTCAGGAACTGCTTGGGCTAGGCTCTTGAAATTTTGCAGGCTGTTTGGAACTAATGTGAAGATGACCTATTCAAATTTTGGTATAATTTTATGAAAAAAAAAAAAAAAAAAAAAAAATAACCAAATGTTGACTCAGGCATTCTGGCATAGGAAAAGTTTGTAAGCAAAATATCTTTTTGATTTATGACCCTTTGAAAATTTCAGCATTTTAACCTTGTAAGCAAGATATCTCAAAAACTGTTTCAGCCATTGCCTTAAAACTTCACAGGGAATGGTGAGTAAATGACCTGATTAACTTACAGCAGTTAACTCAGGTGAGCGTTGTGGCCCATGGGCCTCTTGTTTTTATTTCATGAGGTTGTGTTATTTTACGGCACACTCACACACTCAGCTGTAGTGGCTTTACATTCTTCCCAGACTAAGTAAGAGTTCGAGTAGTGATCCTGACATTCGTCGTAACTGCTGAAGTTGCTAAACTTGAACTTTTATCTTTTTAAAATTGATTTTTCGTGATATGTTTTTTAAATATAAGTTTGTAAAGCAACTTTCCAGATAAAAGTTGTACATGAAGATAGGCACCAAAAAGTTCCATCGGCATTAAGTTGAGTAGTTTCACTGTATCCTGATGGAGATTTAAAACAACAACAACAACAATAATCACAACAACAACAGCAACCAAAAACAATTAAAAAAATAAAATAAGTAAAAATAAAAATAATTAAATAAATAAAAACGGGAACCGATAATACCCAGCTCCCGCAACTATCGTGTGGCGGGCAGATATTTCTGTCACAAATTGACGAAATTTGTCCATTAGCAATGCCAAACTAGAATATCAATGCATATACCAAGTTAAGTGAAAATCCATTGACATCTACTCAAGTTATCATCCGGCAATAAAAATATAAACTGACGACGGACAGACACACGGACAACCAACGTGATACCATACTATGCCGCCACTATCATGTGGTGGGGTATAAAAACACACTAAATTCTGCAGATTTTCTGAGTCCGCATTTAGTTTTCTTAAGAAAAGTTACGTACTAAGATTAATTTTAATCTCCTCACTAGACAATTCTAATGATGTTCATGTACTTTTTTGTGAAGCAATTATAGTGATAAACATAAATATTTCATCATTCAATCGTAAATTTTATTTTTGTTTCTAACAATAATTGGGGTGTACAGGTGCGGTGCTGTTCGACTTTGAAATTCTACGGAACTACGGAAAAACCCTTGAAACCTCCATCTGATTACTTTAAACCTTAAAATATTTCGAACTTATCTATTTATAGTTCTACAATATTTCAAACTTGAAGTTTCTTTTATACGCCGGCGCCAGTCTCTCCCGACAACCTTTATCAAAGAAAGTTTCTTAAAAAATAACTCGAAATTTCAACATTAAAAATTGAGTTTTATGAATTATTTTTATACTGGAAATTTTGGCTTGAAACAGACTGGCCCGAACCAGATTGTCTGACAAAACATCTATACAAAAAAAAAAAAAAAAAAACAAAAAAAAAAAAAAACAAAAAAAAAAAACATTACTAGCACTCTTTGCCCTGAGACATTGTCTTGCGTTCCGCCATTTTGTTTGGGCAGAGGTCACGGGACTATTCCGACTGCACCACCTCGGGAAATTGTATACTCGGAAAAAAAAAAAAAAAAAAAACATAAATAGCACTCTTTGCCCTGAGACATTGTCTTGCGTTCCGCCATTTTGTTTGGGCAGAGGTCACGGGACTATTCCGACTGCACCACCTCGGGAAATTGTATACTCGGAACTTCTTCGGAGTAACTATTCCGACGCACTTGAATACGATTCTTAACGTCCGGAGTAAAAAGAGTAAAGAGAACAGCTAAAAAGTCGACCCCAGTAGTCAAATGACAACCTTCTGAAAAAGATTGAGGAAGGAGCCGTCATTTAGTCTGAGGTCCGACTCAACGCCGTGCGGTTAAAGAGGAAAGTTATCAAACATAATTTGGGTTTGCAACCATGCCGCCAGTTTACCGCATAACAGTCGGACAGACATGCCTGTGCAAACAGTGTTGACCCTGATCAGACGCCGCAGTATGCAGCGTCTGATCAGGGTCTACAATGTTTGCAACTCATCCAGCAATGTTAGACACATCAACAGGGAATAATATGTGCATATTCAAAATTTAAGGACAAGTATGGTTAGGAATACATAGAGTAAGTACGGTGATATATTGAAGCCATAGTATGCTCAATTCAGTAAATGATCAATATTTATTTTAAAATGAAAAATCGTTTTTCCTTGAGATGACATTTCTATATTGAACATTTGTATAGAGCATCTTAGAAAACAGCAGCAGTTTAAAACACAAACGGCACATTTAATCCCTAAAGTGCAGCGGATGATCATTTTTTTTTGTATTTTTCAGAGCAAATAAGGCTTGGCATTTAATGTGAGTCGACTCATATGAAATGGCAAGTCTTTAACACTTTCACTGAAAAAAAAAATTAAATAAAATAGAATATTATCTGTTGCAATTGTGCTTAGCGCTTCAAGGGTTAACAGAGGGTTATAATTCTGTTAACTGTTTTAAAATTATAAGCCTCAGGGGTTAACAATTAGTTTATTACCTGCTCTTGTTTCTATTAATTGCTTTATTTCAAATCTGGGTCTTGAAAACCTCAAGCATATATCAAAACTACAAATGAAGAAAAAATATCTATATTTTACTCAGATCAACTTTGAGTTAACATGTCATTTTCCCGTACTAGTAGTTGACTTTAAACCTGCATTTTTCCACAGAGATAACGTGGTATTTTAGTTTACCTACTGGATAATTCTAAGGAAATCATTTATGGGG
Organism: Anodontia alba; assembly: GCA_964016985.1. NCBI lineage: Eukaryota > Metazoa > Mollusca > Bivalvia > Lucinida > Lucinidae > Anodontia > Anodontia alba. The sequence continues at coordinate 51,757,314 of OZ024822.1, forward strand.
TTTTAATGAAAGAAGTGCCAAATACTGCGACCCGAACAAAATATTCCATTTAAGTAATTTTTTATGGAAGAGAAAAGCGTTGTTTATTTTCCAGTTATTTTCACTTTCAAGGGTCAATTTTGCGATCCTAGAACTTCGAAGAGTAAACTTCCAGTCAACTCAATATACTGTCATTATTCTGTTGTTTTTATATTTCGTGAGCGATGGGGGAAGGGGTACATATATACGCCCGTATGTCTGCTTCGATAACTAACAGCAAATTACGTTGAATGTCAAGAAACAATTTTTATAGGAAACTAAACATGGCCCATAATTCTAAAAGGACAGAAATGAAATCACCACAAACCTCTATGTTTTTTGCTGTTGACTGTCTGGTCAGTTTAACTTGGTTTGACTTATTACCGTAAAAACAGTTTTGTTATAACTGCACAAAAGAAAACCAATATACTGTTTTTGTTAAGGGGAATTGAAAAAAACTTTCAAGGGAGACAATTTCTGAAAGGGATCTACTTTAAAAGGAAATAATCACCCCTGAGAGTAGACCCCCTTTTCAGGTGGAGATTAATGTGCACGAAAGCAAATAGGACAAAACATCAAAACTTTTGACAGCAACTTTTGTAACAAAAGTTGTCTTCCTTGTAAAACATGACGGACAATCTACCCAGTGTATCCATTCTCCTTAGCTCATCAGCTTAGAGCAACGCAGCATTGTAGCAGACAACATTCTGTATTGTTTCTCAGAGAATCATCTGTCTAAAAGACGATTCACATGAAATTACAAGCCATATTGTCTCTAAAAATACAAAAAAAAAAAAACAAAACAAAAAAAAAAAAAAAAAAAAAAAAAAAAACAAAAAAAAAAAAAAAAAAAAACATTATCGTCTGTTAGTTGGGATTAGCTCTTTAGGGTGAATATAATGCTATATTTGGTTTCAGTCCTCATGCTGGAAATGAAACTGTCTGTAATCAGTGCGAGCTGAACTACTACAAGGACAACGATGGGTGTGTAGAGTGCAGCGAGAACTGTCATTCAAATTCTTCATCAGATGTATCGTTCTGCAATGCAAAAGACGGAAAATGTAACTTTTAGTGAGCTTTTAGTATGCTAATGCTTCATCGTCCGTCGTCTGTCGTCGTCCGCTCGTCCGTCCAGAATTTCAAATAAGTATATCTCCTATACCAGACGGCCAATCTTGATCAAATTTCATATGAAGTATTATCAGGTAAGGTGAAAGGCTGCATAAGATTTTCGAACTGATCGGATTGGAATTATAGTTTCCATAGCAACATATAATTCCCATAGACTTATAATCGGAAAACTTAAAAAAAAAAAAAAAAAAACAACTTCTTCTCCAAAACCGTGAGGCCCAGAGCTTAGATATTTAGTATGTAGTAACGTTAAGTGTCCACCTACATAAATCCTGCCAACCATCCCCCTGGGGTCCAAATTGGCTACGCCCCGGGGCTCATTAGCTCTCATAGACATAATGGGAAAAACTTAAAAAATCTTCTTCTCTGAAACCATGAGGCCTAGAGCTTAGATATTTAGTATTTAGCAACGTTAAGTGGTCACCTTCATAAATCTTGCCAATCATGCCCCTAGGGTCCAAACTGGCCACGCCCCCGGCTCAATATCTCCCATAGACTTATGAGAGAAAAACACTTCAAAAATCTTCATTGAAACCATAAGGACCAGAGCTAAGATATTTAGTATGAAGCAACGATAAGTGGTCACCTACATAAATCCTGCCAACCATGCCCCTAGGGTCCGAAGTGGCCACGCCCCGGTGTTCATTAGCTCCCATAGACTTATAATAGTAAATACTTAAAAATCTTTTTCTCTGAAACCATGAGGCCCAGAGCTAAGTATTTAGTATGCAGCAACGTTAAGTGGTCACCTACATAAATCCTGCAAACCATGCCCCTAGGGTCCCAATTGGCCATGCTCTTGGGCACATTAGCTCCCATAGACTTATAATGGAAACAAACTTAAAAAAATCTTCTTCTCTGAAACCATAAGGCCCAGAGTTTAGATGTGCAGTATGTCGCAATAGTAAGTGGTACCTACATAAATCCTGCCAACCATGCCCCTAGGGTCTAATTTGGCCACGCCCTGGGGCTCATTAGCTCCCATATACTTATAATGGGAAATACTTAAAAAATCTTCTCCTCTGAAACCATAAGGCTCAGAGCTTAGATATTTAGTACGCAGCAACGTAAAGTAGTCACCTACATAAATCCTGCCAACCATGCCCTTAGAGTCCAAACTGGCCACGCTCCGGGCTTATTACCTCCCATAGAATTTTAAAGGGAAAAAACTTAAAAAATCTTCTATTCTGAAACCATAAGGCCCAGAGCAATGTTGTGGTCACCTACAAAAATCCTGCCAACAATGCCCCTTGGGTCCCAATTGGCCACACCCCGGGCTCATTAGCTCCGATAGACTTAAAATGGAAAAAAAACCCTTAAATCTTCTTCTCTGAAATCATAAGGCCCAGAGCTAAAATATTGAGTATGTAGCAATTTAAAGGAAAAACGGACTAAATTATGCCCCATTGTAGACTTAGGCATTGTGGCGTAGGAAAAGATTGTAACCAAAATATCTCAGGAACTGCTTGGGCTAGGCTCTTGAAATTTTGCAGGCTGTTTGGAACTAATGTGAAGATGACCTATTCAAATTTTGGTATAATTTTATGAAAAAAAAAAAAAAAAAAAAAAAAAAAATAACCAAATGTTGACTCAGGCATTCTGGCATAGGAAAAGTTTGTAAGCAAAATATCTTTTTGATTTATGACCCTTTGAAAATTTCAGCATTTTAACCTTGTAAGCAAGATATCTCAAAAACTGTTTCAGCCATTGCCTTAAAACTTCACAGGGAATGGTGAGTAAATGACCTGATTAACTTACAGCAGTTAACTCAGGTGAGCGTTGTGGCCCATGGGCCTCTTGTTTTTATTTCATGAGGTTGTGTTATTTTACGGCACACTCACACACTCAGCTGTAGTGGCTTTACATTCTTCCCAGACTAAGTAAGAGTTCGAGTAGTGATCCTGACATTCGTCGTAACTGCTGAAGTTGCTAAACTTGAACTTTTATCTTTTTAAAATTGATTTTTCGTGATATGTTTTTTAAATATAAGTTTGTAAAGCAACTTTCCAGATAAAAGTTGTACATGAAGATAGGCACCAAAAAGTTCCATCGGCATTAAGTTGAGTAGTTTCACTGTATCCTGATGGAGATTTAAAACAACAACAACAACAATAATCACAACAACAACAGCAACCAAAAACAATTAAAAAAATAAAATAAGTAAAAATAAAAATAATTAAATAAATAAAAACGGGAACCGATAATACCCAGCTCCCGCAACTATCGTGTGGCGGGCAGATATTTCTGTCACAAATTGACGAAATTTGTCCATTAGCAATGCCAAACTAGAATATCAATGCATATACCAAGTTAAGTGAAAATCCATTGACATCTACTCAAGTTATCATCCGGCAATAAAAATATAAACTGACGACGGACAGACACACGGACAACCAACGTGATACCATACTATGCCGCCACTATCATGTGGTGGGGTATAAAAACACACTAAATTCTGCAGATTTTCTGAGTCCGCATTTAGTTTTCTTAAGAAAAGTTACGTACTAAGATTAATTTTAATCACCTCACTAGACAATTCTAATGATGTTCATGTACTTTTTTGTGAAGCAATTATAGTGATAAACATAAATATTTCATCATTCAATCGTAAATTTTATTTTTGTTTCTAACAATAATTGGGGTGTACAGGTGCGGTGCTGTTCGACTTTGAAATTCTACGGAACTACGGAAAAACCCTTAAAACCTCCATCTGATTACTTTAAACCTTAAAATATTTCGAACTTATCTATTTATAGTTCTACAATATTTCAAACTTGAAGTTTCTTTTATACGCCGGCGCCAGTCTCTCCCGACAACCTTTATCAAAGAAAGTTTCTTAAAAAATAACTCGAAATTTCAACATTAAAAATTGAGTTTTATGAATTATTTTTATACTGGAAATTTTGGCTTGAAACAGACTGGCCCGAACCAGATTGTCTGACAAAACATCTATACAAAAAAAAAAAAAAAAAAAAAAAAAAAAAAACATTACTAGCACTCTTTGCCCTGAGACATTGTCTTGCGTTCCGCCATTTTGTTTGGGCAGAGGTCACGGGACTATTCCGACTGCACCACCTCGGGAAATTGTATACTCGGAAAAAAAAACAAAAAAAAACATAAATAGCACTCTTTGCCCTGAGACATTGTCTTGCGTTCCGCCATTTTGTTTGGGCAGAGGTCACGGGACTATTCCGACTGCACCACCTCGGGAAATTGTATACTCGGAACTTCTTCGGAGTAACTATTCCGACGCACTTGAATACGATTCTTAACGTCCGGAGTAAAAAGAGTAAAGAGAACAGCTAAAAAGTCGACCCCAGTAGTCAAATGACAACCTTCTGAAAAAGATTGAGGAAGGAGCCGTCATTTAGTCTGAGGTCCGACTCAACGCCGTGCGGTTAAAGAGGAAAGTTATCAAACATAATTTGGGTTTGCAACCATGCCGCCAGTTTACCGCATAACAGTCGGACAGACATGCCTGTGCAAACAGTGTTGACCCTGATCAGACGCCGCAGTATGCAGCGTCTGATCAGGGTCTACAATGTTTGCAACTCATCCAGCAATGTTAGACACATCAACAGGGAATAATATGTGCATATTCAAAATTTAAGGACAAGTATGGTTAGGAATACATAGAGTAAGTACGGTGATATATTGAAGCCATAGTATGCTCAATTCAGTAAATGATCAATATTTATTTTAAAATGAAAAATCGTTTTTCCTTGAGATGACATTTCTATATTGAACATTTGTATAGAGCATCTTAGAAAACAGCAGCAGTTTAAAACACAAACGGCACATTTAATCCCTAAAGTGCAGCGGGTGATCTTTTTTTTTTTTTTTTATTTTTCAGAGCAAATAAGGCTTGGCATTTAATGTGAGTCGACTCATATGAAATGGCAAGTCTTTAACACTTTCACTGAAAAAAAAAATTAAATAAAATAGAATATTATCTGTTGCAATTGTGCTTAGCGCTTCAAGGGTTAACAGAGGGTTATAATTCTGTTAACTGTTTTAAAATTATAAGCCTCAGGGGTTAACAATTAGTTTATTACCTGCTCTTGTTTCTATTAATTGCTTTATTTCAAATCTGGGTCTTAAAAACCTCAAGCATATATCAAAACTACAAATGAAGAAAAAATATCTATATTTTACTCAGATCAACTTTGAGTTTACATGTCATTTCCCCGTACTAGTAGTTGACTTTAAACCTGCATTTTTTCACAGAGATAACGTGGTATTTTAGTTTACCTACTGGATAATTCTAAGGAAATCATTTATGGGGTTTTAATGAAAGAAGTGCCAAATACTGCGACCCGAACAAAATATTCCTTTTAAGTAATTTTTTATGGAAGAGAAAAGCGTTGTTTATTTTCCAGTTATTTTCACTTTCAAGGGTCAATTTTGCGATCCTAGATCTTCAAAGAGTGAACTTCCAGTCAACTCAATATACTGTCATTATTCTGTTGTTTTTATATTTCGTGAGCGATGGGGGAAGGGGTACATATATACGCCCGTATGTCTGTTTAGATAACTAACAGCAAATTACGTTGAATGTCAAGAAACAATTTTTATAGGAAACTAAACAAGGCCCATAATTCTAAAAGGACAGAAATGAAATCACCAAAAACCTCTATGTTTTTTTTTGCTTTTGACTGTCTGGTCAGTTTAACTTGGTTTGACTTATTACCGTAAAAACAGTTTTGATATAACTGCACAAAAGAAAACCAATATACTGTTTTTGTTAAGGGGAATTGAAAAAAACTTTCAAGGGAGACAATTTCTGAAAGGGATCTACTTTAAAAGGAAATAATCACCCCTGAGAGTAGACCCCCTTTTCAGGTGGAGATTAATGTGCACGAAAGCAAATAGGACAAAACATCAAAACTTTTGACAGCAACTTTTGTAACAAAAGTTGTCTTCCTTGTAAAACATGACGGACAATCTACCCAGTGTATCCATTCTCCTTAGCTCATCAGCTTAGAGCAACGCAGCATTGTAGCAGACAACATTTTGTATTGTTTCTCAGAGAATCATCTGTCTAAAAGACGATTCACATGAAATTACAAGCCATATTGTCTCTAAAAATACAAAAAAAAAAAAAAAAAAAAAAAAAAAAAAAAAAAAATAAAATAAAACATTATCGTCTGTTAGTTGGGATTAGCTCTTTAAGGTGAATATAATGCTATATTTGGTTTCAGTCCTCATGCTGGAAATGAAACTGTCTGTAATCAGTGCGAGCTGAACTACTACAAGGACAACGATGGGTGTGTAGAGTGCAGCGAGAACTGTCATTCAAATTCTTCATCAGATGTATCTTTCTGCAATGCAAAAGACGGAAAATGTAATTTTGGCTGTAAGGTAGACTATTATGGCAACAGATGTGAACTGAACTGCAGTTTCAATTGCCTTTCGAATACAACATCGGATATTCCTTTATGTGACCGAGACAGTGGGAATTGCGTGCTGGGATGTAACAACAGTTTCCATGGAGCCCAGTGTGACGTACCATGCAGCGACACCTGTCGTTCGAATGGAATGGTAAACGATACGTTATGCAATCAAACAAATGGATTTTGTGAACACGGTTGCCAGGACGGGTATTTCGGTATGCATTGTAATGAAACTTGCAGTGTTGGCTGCAAGGTTAATGACACATCGATGAATGCGACATGTAAACAGGACACTGGTTACTGTGACTTTGGCTGCGCAGAGGGATATTATATCGAGGATTGTAGTAGAAATTGCAGTCAGAACTGTAAGCCGAGCAATGGTTCAGATGTACAAGCATGTAATCAAACAAACGGATTTTGTGAATACGGTTGCCAGGATGGGTATTTTGGTATGCATTGCAATGAAACTTGCAGTGCTGGCTGCAAGGTTAATGACACATCGATGAATGCAACCTGTATACAGGACACTGGTTACTGTGACTTGGGCTGCGCTGAGGGGTATTATAGCGAGGATTGTAGTAGAAATTGCAGTCAGAACTGTAAGCCGAGCAATTGTTCAGATATAAGAGCATGCAATGAAACCAATGGCCATTGTGAATTTAGCTGTCAAGATGGGTTTTATAGCGAAAAGTGTGATAAAGAATGCAATGTACATTGCGAACAAAATGTTAGTTCTGACTTACCAGTATGTCACCCAGTTGACGGAACCTGCTCGTTTGGTTGTGATAACAGTTCTTATGGGGCTAAATGTGAGGGTATATGTAGTACACATTGCAGAGACAAGCCTGAAAACAGCACGTCTAAAAGTCGAGCATGTAATCAAACAAACGGGCATTGCGAATTTGGATGTGTGAATGGTTACTATGGACTGAAATGTGACCATGTTTGTAGCAGTAATTGTCAACAGAACATGTCATCCGAGCTACCGATATGTAATCAGTTGAATGGAACATGTAATTTTGGATGTATCGACAAATACTATGGTTACAACTGCATTAACACATGCCACAACAATTGTGCCAAAGACTTTTGTGATGATGGGCCTGAAGGATGCTGTTTTGAATGCAGATTTGGACATGCAAAAATTCAAGGATGCCAGTAAATATTGTGCCCATATTTTACTCCTTTTTAAACAAGGGAGGCAACTTTTATTACCTCATATTGCTTTCCTATACATTAAATCCGTCTGAAAAAGGTCTACTCTAAAAGGAAAAAAAAATACTCCCAGGGGGAGCAAATGCTTTCCTTTTATGTCAGACCCTTTATCAGAGGGGAGGCAAAAATGTTTGAGAGAGTTGTCCCTCCTTAAGTATATCCATTCCGCTTAACGGTATGTCATTTTTATAGTATTTAAGTCATTTCGGTTCAATGATGACTTGTTGATGTTAATATAAGTAGTGAACAGACTGGCCAAATTGACCTGTCGCTTTGACCTTTACATTTACTATTCATAAGAATACGCCCACTATATACTTTAGGCATGACAGTCTGAACATCCTGCATTCCTCGTGAAACTGCAAGTTGTTGACATGTAAAGATCCACCAAATTGACCAATCGCTTTGTCTTTTACATTAAATTTTCTTTAGGATACGTCCACTGTACAATTTTGGCAAGACAGTCTGAACATCCTGCATTGAAACAACAGTATGCTCCTATGTACAGATCAACCAAATTGACCTGTCACTTTTACTTTACAGTTATTATTCATTAGGACACGTCAACTGTACTTTTTAGGCATGCCAGTCAGAAAATCCTGCATTTCATGTGAGACAGCTATTCGCTCACCTTTGCCGGTAACACCTGGGCCGCGTTCAGAAGAGCTAAATGATCGCGATCGTTTTGCCCTGGATCCTTGTACTTATGACGAGCGCCAGCAGAGCATTGATCCAGGGCAAAACGTTCGCGTGTAACTTGCATATTTGAGCGAAGTCCTGTTAACGCAATAAACATGCAAATATTATGACCATAGGTAGAAGTGACAGGTCAGTTTCATCGGCGTATATTATGACCATAGGTAAAAGTGACAGGTCAGTTTGGTCGGCCTATAGGTTATACTTTATTGATACTCATTCACGTGGTAACCGACTATTGCTACATTTAGAAAAGCAAAGCGTTCGAGGACATTCGCGAAGGGTTGCAAACTTCCCGTTCATTTGTGACAGTTTTCACGGTCGATAGCGAGTATCCGTGAACTATACCCTGAGCCGTCATTTGGCGCACTCAGAAAATTTATGTGTGGTTGTTTGTAAACAAATTTGGAAATGCTTACTCTGTTGATGCTATTTATTAGATCTCATATCGAAATGGGATCTTGTCATTGTGATTTCTTGATATATGATGAGTATCTTGACCAGTTTTGATGTTTCGTAAAGCATTTGCGTAAAAAAATGTGCGTGGAAGTTTGATCATTCACAAAACAAAAAAGGTCTTAATAGAACCATGAACACATTTCTCAACAAGCTATTTCTGAATTTCGACGAAGAAAAATACCTGATGTGGACCTAGCTGCGCAGACACATACAGTATTAAGCCAAAATATTCTGAACCCATAACTCCTCAATTTCTTAACCTTAACTCCATAACTCCATGTCTTAAAACTGGAACAACTTCATTTGACTACCTTCTGAACACTGCTGAATAAATATCAAATAATGTAGAACCTTATCAGACGCCGCAATTGTGGCGTCTGACCTGTGTCTACACTGTTTGATCAGGCCTCTCTGTCTGAATACTAGGGTGAATACAGTCTATGGGAATACGTTTGGTTGTCACAGTAAACAATGCCATTATTTCTAAGATGGCCGTATTTACTTATAATTTATGCAAGAATTTACTGATCAATCTTTTTTTTTCTCAGAATTTCTAAATATTTGCTCTTCTTAAATACAAGTCATGCTAATCACCACTTTATCTTGATAGGAATAGTTGGTTTTACATTCAATAATCACAGGTCTAGACAGGGCGCTTTTTTCAACTAAAACAGTTTTGATATTTTTCTTATTTTACAATAAATTCAAAAGGTATGCAGTAAGTACTCATGAGAAATGCCCCAACGATGCTTCTGATGAGTACCCACGGCATATGTTTTCATGGATAAGTAAGAAAAAAATACTAAATACTGCATTTTTATCTAGAGCTATGAATAACCTGTGTTTTTTCTAGAAGCTTACATGTTCTTCTTCAGATGCGATGAACAATGTTCAGATGGTTGCCAGGCCTGCTATCGAAACCTGACATGTACCAGCTGCAAAACCAACTACTGGGGACCCTACTGTGTAGGCTGTAGTTCTAATTGTGTAAAGCCATCACGCAGTGACCTGACGAGTTGTTCCCCTGATAATGGTTTCTGTTTATACGGATGTAAAACGGGAACATATGGAACCACTTGCTCATTGCCTTGTCCAGAACAATGCTTACATAACTGCACACAGACAAGTGGAAGCTGTATGGATGGCTGCAAGAAAAGCTACTACGGCCAGTATTGTAACAGCACGTGTTTGAAATGTCCTGGAGAAGAATGCTATTCAGACAGTGGAGCATGTGTTGCGGAGGATTGTGACAAATCATGGTTTGGTTCCCGTTGTGATGAAATATGTTCAGATAATTGCAAGGATGAAATATGCGAGAGAACCAGCGGATTGTGTTACGGGTGTATTGCAGGCTACTTTGGCGACAACTGCAATAAAAGTAAGTAATACAAGCCGGTCATTTGTAACGTCCTGTATGGCAAGGGTAAACAACAGACGGCCTGACCGTACTGGACACAATCCTGTCTGGGCATTTAAAGTGACTCGATACACTTATATTTGTATATTTCCGGCATTTTGTACAAGGGAGACAAATTTTGTGACTTCCTGTTTGCTTTTTTGCATCTAAATCCCCTTCTAGAAACGAGACTACTTTAAAAGGAAAAAATTTGCTCCACTTGGGAGAAAAGTCTTTCATTTAGAGATGAACTGTTTTCAGAAGGGAGTCAAAACAATTTTGATGATGCTGCCGCTCTGGAAAGTGTATCCATTCCCCTTTAACCTCACGAGGTTTAGACCTCCGATGCTAAAATACTTCAGAGGGTATTATCTGGGCCAGCTGATATACTTTCTATCCACTAGCGCTATATCGTTTTATTTTGTTTGCTTCTGCAACGCCTTTGCCTGAAACGACTTCTAGGAAATCTTTATAAAGTTCTGAAGCAGTTAACATAAAATTGTGTTTCAATATATTCAATCATTACGCTGCAAAGTGTGTTTTGATACATTTGGGCATTATGCTCCAAAGTAAGTTTAATTATTCTCTGGCATTACGCTGCAAAGTGTCTTTCATTATACTCGGGCTCTACGCTGCAATGTGCTTATTTACACTCAGGAATTGCGCTGCAAAGTGTGTTTCATAAAACTCAAGCATGACGCGGCAAAAAATGTTTCATTATACTGGGCATTACGCTGCACAAAGTGTGTTTAATTATTTTCAGGCATTACGCTGCAAAGTGTGTTTTATTAAATGCAAGCATTTTTCTTCAAAGTGTGTTTCATTATACTTAGGCATTATGTCATAAAATGTGTTTCATTATACTCAGGCATTACGCGGCAAAGTGTGTTTTATTTACATTCAAGAATTACTCTTTAAAGTGTGTTATATTATATTTGGCGTAGCACTGCAAATTGTGTTTCAAAATATTCATGCATTATGCTGCAAAATGTCTTGTATTTACACTCAGACATTACGGTGCAAATTGTGTTTCATTATACCCAAGCATCACTCTACAAAGTATGTTTCATTATACTCAGGCATTAAGCTACAAAGCGTTTCTTTATACTCGGGCATTACGCTGGAAAGTCTGTTTTAATTACATTCAGGCATTACGCTGCAAAGTGTGATTCATTATGCCAAGGCATTACGCTGCAAAGAGACTTTCATTAGTTTGTTTCATTATACACATGCATTGCACTGCAAAGTGTGTTTCATTACTCTCAGGCATTACGCTACATATTGTGTTTCTTTATTCTCAAGCATTACGCTGCAAAATTTGCAGAGTGTTTCTTTAGCCCTCTAGTGCCCAACCATAGAAAGCATTGTCCAAAAACTTTCATATTACTCAAAGTGACTTATTTTGGGAAGTATATTACAAAACTACACTTGAAATTTTTGGGAGGCCTGAGGTCACGGAGATACGTATGTATCATATATAATACATTGGGCATTAAGTGTTCCCAAGCAAGGGCGAATAACTCCAGAATAAAAAAATATTTTGAGATTCATTTGTGCCCTCAGTACTTGCATTTGTTTCATGATACACATGCATGACGCTACAAAGTCTGTTTCATTATACTCCAGCATTATGCTACAATGTGTGTTTTATTTACACCCAGGCATTACGCTGCAAAGTGTGTTTCGTTATACGCAGGCTTTACGCTTCAAAGTGTGTTTCATTATACACAACCTTATGCTGCAAAGAATGTTCATTATATTCAAGCGTGACGCTGCAAGGCTCCGATTTTGTGTGTTCTTTGTTTCCAAAGACAATCCTTTTTGACTTTTATTTTATTCTACTGCAGCTGGTGTTGTGCCGTGTGGCGGCCGTAAAAAGTCTCCCCGTACAGCATCATAGTGCAGGTTATATTTTATTTTCTTTGGGATCACTGAGCCCATCATTCCCATCCTGGTTATTTTGAAAATCGAATACCCCTTGGGCCGGCGCCTTGGAGGTGGGGGGGGGGGGGTGGGGGGTGGGGGGGAGGGCGGGGGTGGGGGAGCGTATGTAGCCTCGCAATCTACAGTGTTGCATATGAAGAGAAACGGTCAAAACGAGTCTCCGAGTTTCGTGATTTTGTGTGTTCTTTGCTTCCAAAGGCAATCCTTTTTTACTTTTATACTTAGGCATTACGCTACAATGTTTGTTTTATTATAGTCAAGCGTTTCATTAGACGTAGGCATTACGCTGCAAATTATGTTTCATTATACTTAGGGCTTCGCTGACATTCACTGTCGTTGAAATTTGTAGGTTGGGTATGGAAGTGAGAACTTCAGTTCAGCAGCACGCCCTCATATAAAACCTATATGAAAGAAATGCTCACCACTTGCGATAAATTATGGCTCAGCTACTTTTGACGGCAAGTGCCGAAAGCAAGTACTATGGGAGGAAAACATATCAGAATACGGCGTACCGTCGCTTAGTTAATTCACCACCGTTTGAGGGACACATTTATGCATCATTGTTTCTTTATATGTATGTAGTTGTGTCACTGAGGAACAGTATTTGGAATTTATCTTTGGTTTGTTGAGACGGCCGGTCAATACTTCTGACATGACACAGTCGCTAACATAGATTTCAAGCTGAAATGTGTCAACAATAAACTCATGCCACAGACCTGCCATTGAATTCAAGATTGCTCCAAAAATAGCATCTTTTTTTATTTTGGTGTAATTGTAGATGTTTCACATGATTCGACCCCTAAGTTATACCTTCGATTTCAGGCAGTAGTGAGATTAAAAACATGTGTTGAACTTTTTGTTCATTTTCCTCACACTTCAGTTTATATAAGCGCCTCATCACTAAATGTTTTGATGTAGTCTTACTTAAGTCTCCCTCCGGCAAATTTCCACGCTCCTGAATTTATATAAATTAAGTCACACAGAATGAATGTGATTCCGATTATTTTTTTCGTCAAATTTTAAATTTTCATCAAAACCGCGGAACTTCTTTGTTTCACCGTAAACATGTCCTACAGGTACCCATATGAAAACGAAATGAACCAAAATACATCCAGTGCACTATCAAAGTACTATTGAATCACTTTTTGATAACTTGTGAAGTGCCTTGGTCTGAAATACTAACCAAAACACTTCCAAGTCATTTTTTCAAAAGGTACCTTAATAGTGTCTTGGTTCACTTTGTTCATGGAGAAGTAATTCAATAGCACATTGATGAACTTTGTTAAATATTGAAGTGCCTTGACAGTGTCTTGGTTAACTTTACTTTTCTTAATAGTAATTCATCAGGGCATTAGTGAACATAACTTGACTTTTGACAGATTTCACATTAGTATCTGAAGGCCGATCCTTGTGCCAACATATTAACACTGGTCCAGTTTGTTCACATTGGCTGGGTTTTGAACTAAACATCCTTTATTTAGAAAGATGCATCAGCGAAAGCTTACTTTACACAAAAGTTTTATTTTAAAATGGAATTTTTGATATTAACACATGAATTTATGAGACTGATGCAGCTTCAAGAGAGTCATTCTTTTACGTTTATTGACAGTTGCATGTTTGAAGTAAACTGAGCCAGTTGAAAAAAAAAAAAAACAACAAAAAAAAACCAACAACAACAAAAAACAAAAAAGCAACCAGAAAAAAAAAAAAAAAAAAAAAAAAAATAAAAAATCATGCTGTTCTAGTTTTTATGTTGAATGGCATAAATTTCTCGTCCAGTTTTCGTCTGTTTAAGTTAACTGAAAATGTACTGAAATATATATATATACATGTATATATATCCTGTTTTCCATTGCCTATAATCTTAATTAAAGTAAATGCTAAAATTATTCTATAAGGAAAAGATTCTTATATAATGATTTTACATCAAATGATTTTTAAGATACACTTTTTTTCTTCTAATTTCGTTAAATTTTAATTACCGATTCTAACATGAAGGTAATGTTATTCCCAATTAGCCTAATGGAATTGCCATCATGTAAAAATTAGTGAGAAATCAAGTTACTAATATTGTGCGTACAAAAAAAAAACACTTAATGACATTGCATGCAAAAATTACATTTCAGGTGTTAAAATCTTATGTAGTTTTTCCAAACCCACTAAACAGTTTATTAATGCACAGAGCCTTCCCATAATCCTGCTGTGACTGTAACACTGCTGAAACTGCCGTAATATTGTAAATCAAAGTGCCTTGACAGAGTTTTGGTCAAAGTACCTTGGAGATGTCTTGGTTAGTGTCTTGGTAGAATTTTGGTCAAACTATCTTAAATGTATCTTGCTTAGTGTCTTGGTAGCTCATCTGGATGTGAAAATTTGTAACATCAATGCACTATCAAAACACGCTGCCTTAATATTGTCTTGGTTTAGTATTTTGGTCCCTTCTTTTTTTCATATGGGTAATTGTCAGACTCTTTGGTAACTCTTGTGTACATGTCGGAAAAAAAATCCCTGAAATTACTAATTACATGAGGATGGTAATACTTTTGTTTCATAAGTGCCGCATCAATCATAAACTTAAATGAGACTTATGTATCGTAGGTAAAGATCATCGGCTTTATTAAGGCGAAACTTAGAAAGATGTTGAAGTAAACATGATCATAATGCCGTATCGTGTATTATTTTGATGTTTATACGCGGAACCAATGTTTTGTGTATGGTGAATGAACGTTTCCATGAAGCTTTAGTACCGTGATAAATTAAAAAAAAAATGAATTATATTAGACATTGTAAGTGCATTACAACGGTTTTAAAACTTCTTTGAAAAGTCTGTGTACAACGAAAACATTAAGTGGTGACGTGAAAATGTTTTCCCTGTCAGCTGATTAACAATATTTGAAGCTTTAGATCATTCTGTAGGAAAATAAAACTAATGGTAGAGCACCAGTTCAACACCATCTTGTGTTTTGTTTTTCTTTTCTTTCAAAAAATATCTCCAAAATGTCATTTCGACATTACTTAGAAAAAATGTCTCTGTATAGCTTGCTGTGCAGACTATTTCTGTCACCCCCTGATTCCAGAGAAAATAGCACTTGCTATTCCTAAAAAGGATAATCCATCATTCATGGCACCATGTGTCCCACCCTATGTACAGTTCTCCGTTTCTTTCATAGCTGTTTTTGATTGGTTGGTCATTTGAACAGTGATACAGGTACATGTAGCCACAAACAGACAGAGAGCGAACGAGACTGATTACAAAGGGGAAAATATCTCAATCCAAACAATATTGCTTTATTTATTTATTTTTTTGAAAGGGTAAGAGAAACGTCCAGGGAGTGCCACAATCACAAACCGCTGCCATTCCCAGATACCGAGGAAAAGGAAACAGACAAAACCAAACAAGCGCAAATCGAACAAACGTACGGAAAGCACTACCTCATGAATAAAACCCTCCCTAAAATAGTGATTTCTGTTCTTATGGTACAATAGTAATGTACAAGATTTGTGCAAAATCATATTTTAGCCCACTATCAAGTTTCGATATAAAATATGCTTTCACTCAAAAGGCGATTCGTACTATCTATATTGAATAGAAACAATTTGTCGACTTCTCTCGATACATTTCAGTGTTACTAGTTGGTCTTGAAATAGAAATGACTTTCTTTTACCAGCTTCACCTGTCAGAACGACATTATGGCCCTTCAGAATATTTTAAGTGGCTATATTTCTTCATGTTGACACAATATATTGTAAAAAATTCATCTAATCAAATAACACATAGCAATGCAACAGATGGTTGACAGAAAAGGTGGACTGGACGTTTTTAGAATAGCAAGTGCGATTTTCTCTGGAATCAGGAGGTAACAGTAATAGTTTGCACATCATGTTGTAAAGGTACATTATTTTTAAGTAACTGGGAAATGGCATTTTGAAGAAAATTCTTTCTGAACAAAGAAAAAACAAAACAAAAAAACAAAAAAACAAAACAAAACAAAAAAAAAAAAAAAAAAAAAAAAAACAAACAAAAAAAAACAAAACAAAAAAATTAAAAACAATAACAACAAAAAACAAAACAACAACAACAAAAAAAAAACAACTACAAAAAAAAAAAAAAAAAAAACAAACAAACAAAAAAACAAAAAAAAAAAAACAAAAAAAAAAAAACAGAACAAAAAAACCCCAAAAAAACAAACAAACAAAAAACAGCATAACACAAAACGGTGTTGAAGTAAATTGCTCTACCATTATTTATTATCCTACAGACGATGCTGATGATATAGCTTTAAATATTTTAGATCAGCAGCCAGTAATCCTTACAATGAATTTAAGTCCCAATTTCCATGCAGTCAATTAGGCCACATTTAAAATAATTATTTCTGTCTGCTCTGTCCCAGCCTTGTCAGATACTATTGGGTAGGTAACAAGGTATAGTTATTTTTTTATTTATTTATTTTTGTTTAGAAATTTTAATATATAAACGACTAGAAGCGAAATACACGTTAAATGAACACTACCATTTGTTTTTTACATAGATTTAATATATCTGTCTATAATAGTAATATGAAAAGCAGCATGCTTGCCATAACCCATATAAAATAGAAGGGAATAAAACGCAAACCAATACACTAACAGTAGTGTTTTGTTTGTGTCTTAATAGACGCAGAAATTGGTATGCAAATGAATTATCAAGACGCTAAGCAAAATACAATCAAGAAACTTTAACAAAACGGAAACAACACGCTAAGCAAAACACAATCAAGGCACTTTAACAAAACGCAAACAATGCTCTGTAAAACCACCACACTAATAAGACAAAACACAAACAATGCGCATTGTAACCATCACGAAAACATGCTTATATAATTTTGACCCCCTTAAACCCCACTTTTATATAGTAAAACTGGGGTTTACAGGGGTAGACATTATTTTCTTATTTCTGCTCAAAAACATAGATTGTGGGTACACGTTAGAACTGCCTCGGCGAGGCGGTTCTAACGATTACCCACAATCTATGTTTTGAGCAGAAATATGAAAACTATCAGAGTTTTTATATCTGAAAACTTTCAGTTTTGGGTGGCGAAATTTTCAATGTATTTGAATAGGCGTGTTTTCATAATGAATACGCTTAAATGTTACTAAAAGGTGAAATATGGGTTACTATATCAATAGAGCTTGCATAACACAAATGTATGTCCTTGACCTGTGCTAACCAGATTTTTAAACTCTTCTTTTATATTTCTTTCTTCTGATTTAGAACAAAAAATCTTAAATCTGATGTTTCGATTGTAAGCTGTACGTTTTCTAACTTTTAAATATGCATCACAATTCATCAAGAGCTTTCTACCTATGTTGCATTTATTTATATTTAAAAGACACATGCAATTTATATTGTCTGTATCATTAATGGTAAATTCTAGTGGCCCCAACCATTGGTGCAGGATTCGGATGTATGATTAAATTAAATGTATTAGGTCAATATAGATGGCATGCAATGATAAGTATATAGAAATAACTTTAGATGATCACACAGTTTACTAATTTAAAAAACTGTGTCAATTTTTTATAGATTAAAGTTTATCATAGGTTATAGTAAGCATAAAAATACTCATTTCAGTTTGAAATATGTTAAGATAAGCGATTCCTGTAGTTTCATTTACATTTAAGATAAAGAACTTCTGACCTCTAAACATAGGACATTGGTCATTGCCAGGTTCTAAATGATCCCTCCAGTGTTTGAAAAAAGGGGTTAGAGGAAAGTCCAGGGAGTGCCACAATCACAAACCGCAGCCCTTCCCAGACACCAAGAGGAAGAGGAAACCGACAAATCCAAACAAGCACAAATCGAACAAACGTACGAAAAGCACTAACTTAAAGATTAGCCCTCTCTTCCCCAAGCAAGGTAATCGCAATGCTAAAAGGACTGAAAAACACAAGAACAAAATGCCACAAGGTAAGTGTCACGTGATCGGACGAGCGTTGGGCACGGTGACGATGGACTAGACGCAATCACAAGCAATCAGAGGATAAAGACAACACTTTGTAAAATAAAAACAAGCATGTATTTAAAAAGTTCAAAAAAAAAAAAAAAAAAACAAAAAAAAAAACTATAATTAAAAGTTCAAATTTCCATGTTCTAATTTCTATGTTCCGAAGCTTCCATAATCCATAGGTACTGTTAAACTTCATATTCTGAAAAATCTATTTAATTATATTTCCATAATTAAATATAATATAAATTTACATAACTTGAAGAAACTTGTCCACGGATGTATCCTTCATGATATTTCCGGTTATCACTAACACTTTTTCCCATAGAACTTTGAACAAAGCTTGCCGGAAAACATTTGATGGTCAATCATAGTGACGATAACAGTGGTGAAACAGATACATGATACGGATATGGATACGGATACAGATACGGATACGGGACCTGAAAATAAGTATCATGTCCTAGAACTCTCGATATCAAACATGACAAGATATTTCCTTATCAATTTCTACTAGATATACAGAGTGTGTACGCCAAATGTTATAAATGCGACAAGTCCGTTGCAATTGATTATTATATAGCAAAATCAGATCCTAAAACCACATGGACGCTGTTAATGACATATAATATTGTAAAAACAATTAAACACAGGCAGACACACAGTCAGAATATATCTGACATTCATATTAATCGGAGGAATGGCATCTCGACGATTACACATTCTTACAGGAAGAACCCATGCGCCTTCCACTGTAAGAATCCCTTTAGAACGCTAAAGGCTAAAATAAATTATAACTGCCATTATACCACAATGATTACACGATCACACATCGTCCCCACGTAATCATTGGGTACAATATCAACATGCCATCGTCATAGCCTCAAACATGACTCCTCGCTGCTTGAGCCATTTCACCGTAAAATATTCTAGTAAACAGACTTGTGATTAAAGTAAAAAGGACCTCTGTATATGTATTCAAGGTGAATATAGTCTTTGTCATTTGTGTAAATCGCGCTAACTAATGAATGTGTATGCAGTTAACATAACGCCTACGGTAGCGTACTTTTACGCGTATATGTACGGTGTGTGCGGTTAACATAACAACATAACGCCTAACTGTGTCTTACATTTAAGCGTATATGTCTGGTATGTACATGTCAGATGAGAATGTAATATCCATTTATCGTATTCAAATAAAAATATTAATGATTGCATTCTGATCAGGGTCTACAGAACCTATCAGACTCACCAGACTGATCAGGATCCATAGAATCGATCAAACTTAACCTCCCTATTCGGTTTATAGTTTACACACCCGACACGGCTTATTCGTCTGATCAGGGTCTACACATATAACCAAAGTATACACATCTGATCAGGGTCTATCTACTTATCATGCCGGGTTTGTAAGTACGAATGATACAAAAAATCGCAACGTAGTAAAGCAATAAATTTACCTACTCGAATTTTAGCTGCGGTAAAGACGAGCAAGAATATTGCAAGAATAAAATTAAAATAAATTATTGACTTACCATGGTCAGATTCCCCAGATACAACACAACATGAAGATAAGTAAAAGGAAGACAAGGATCAGTCTTCGATGAAATGAATTTGTAGTGTGTATCGTTCTATTCAACTAGGGAACTTTTATAGTAATGTGGCACGTTTTGAAACATTGTGTCCACAAGTAATCCGTGAAATTCAAGATCTAAAATAACCTGTTCGATTGTCCGAACGGTGCAAAGTTTCATACAGCAACTGCTAAAACTATGAAGCAAAAAACATTTTTCTCTCGGAACGCTACAAAACTGCAAAATTACGACAGAAAATTGTCTCCCCTTTCAAAAGATAGCCTTGAGACGAAAATCAATCCCAGAACAGTGAAGATATTGATCACCAACCTAGGTTCACTCGAATATATAGTGTTC
This sequence comes from Anodontia alba, assembly GCA_964016985.1. Classification (NCBI taxonomy): domain Eukaryota; kingdom Metazoa; phylum Mollusca; class Bivalvia; order Lucinida; family Lucinidae; genus Anodontia; species Anodontia alba. The sequence continues at coordinate 51,777,481 of OZ024822.1, forward strand.
TGGTAACCGCTCAAGTATATAGACGTGAATAATCAAATACACCCTCAGCATAACTATCTCGTGATTACCGTAATACCGTAACCTGAAAGCTGAAGTGTACCTACTTGCTTAAAAAGTAAAACTCATCATAATCAGCGCTCCAGTTACAAATGCATTAATCTAACCTGGTTAATAAAAATCGATACAAACTTCTTTTTATACTATGTACATGTAAAATATATTCAAGATAAAACAGGGACGTGACATATCTCCCCTCTTACAGAAGTGCGTAGCACTAGAGTATTACGTCACTTTATATCGCCGAATATATTACGTCACACACGGCTTAAATAATCTGCGCCCACATTTTATGCACCACGTATTGCCACTATATGAAATCTATATGGCTGTAATGCCAAAGCCCATCGCATCAGTCTAGAATTTGTAAGCTTTGCTTTATTTAAATAGCTTAATGGCTGATGATCGGTTTCTATCGTAAATGCTGTGCCATACAAATATCTATGGAACTTTTGGACTGCCCATACTAGCGCAAGACATTCTTTCTCTATTACTGCATATGATTTTTCACTAGGTTTCAGTTTTCTACTTGCATATGCAATAGGACTTTTCTTACCTTCTTCGTCTTGCAAAAGGACAGCTCCTAAACCCTCATTAGAGGCATCTACTTGTAAAGTAAATGGTTTTGACAGATCGGCCATTTTAAGAATAGGTTGAACTGTCAACGCCTTCTTCAATGAATCAAATGCTCTCTGTTGTGGTTCATCCCAGTGTACTTTATTGGACTCACCTTTTTTTGTAAGTTCCGTCAAAGGTGCGGCAATATGAGAAAAATTAGGAATAAAAGATCTATAAAATCCTACAAGTCCCAAGAATGAACGTACTTGTTTCTTGGTAACAGGTCTTTCTGCTTTTTCAATTGCTAGAATCTTATCAGGGCAGGGCCTAATAAGTGTACCACCAACCAAATGACCAAGACATTCTAAATTTTGAAAACCAATGAAACATTTACTTGGTTTCACAGTCAAATTGGCATCTCTTAGTCGCTTCAATAATTCATCGAATACTTGCATATGATGTTCCCAAGTAGATGTGAATATGATGATATCATCAACAAAATTGTCTATATTAGACATACCTTTCAGCAGTTTCCTCATCAGTTTACTACAGGAAGCTTGAGCTGTTACTAAACCGAAAGGTAGAACTTTAAATTGTAACAGTCCTAATGGTGTTTGAAAAGCTGTGTATTGCTTAGCATTCTTAGTTAAAGGTATCTGCCAATAACCTTTGGTAAGGTCAAGCTTGGATATGTACTTATGACCTGCTATTTTCGTAAATATTTCCTCCATATTTGGCATCGGTTCTGCATCGAAAACCGTAATCTTATTCAGTGTACGAAAATCTATGCAAAATCTGTTCGTATTGTCTTTCTTTTTGACTATAAGAACAGGGGAACAGTAAGGACTTTCTGATGGTTCTACAATGTCTAAATTGATCATATCTCTTACCTCATCCTTTGCTGCTTCCATCATATTGAAAGGAAGTGGATATTGCTTAACTCTTACCGGCGTATCTGTTGTCAACTTAATGTCATGTTCCAACAGAGTGGTACAGCCGGGTATTCCTGTAAATGTACTAGTAAAATTTGTTACAAGTTGCCTTACCTGACTTTGTTCCTCTTTTGTCAAGTCTGGATTAATGTTTAACAGTTCAACTGACTCATTGTCACAAATTGATGGTGATTCCACTAATCCTTCTATATTATCTTCGGTATCTTCCGAAGTACAGTCTAATACTGCAATAGAACATACCTGAACATCTGTAGTCTGTTGATCATCCTCTCTCTCAATGTATTGCCTAAGCATATTGATATGGAAAGTTTTTACTTTCTTTCCCATTTTAATTCTATAATCTAAGACACTTAATTTCTCCACTACTTCGTACGGGCCTTTCCAACTCATCAACAATTTATTTGTCTTAGTCGGAAGAAGTACGAGAACTTTGCTACCTACCTTTAAATGTCGGCGCCTCGACTTCCGATTGTAGTATTTTTTATACTTCTTTGACATATTCTGCAAGTTTTGCTGTGCTAAACTTACCGTTGACTCTAATCTTTCCCTCAAATCTAAAACATACTGGTAAGTAGTACGTACCCGAGGATCCTCGATATCCTTCGTCCACAATTCTCTTAAAACTTGCATAGGTCCACGCACAGGCCATCCATATATTAATTCAAACGGAGAAAACCCCAGACTTTCCTGTGGAACTTCTCTGTATGCAAATAATAATGGATCTATATACTTGTCCCAGTCTTTCGGACGTTCTGCGCACATTCTAGTCAACATTTTCTTTAATGTACCGTTAAAGCGCTCTACTAAGCCATTACAGATGGGATGATAAGGGGAAGTAACTAACTGTTTGAATGACAAAAGTCTACTTACCTCTTTCATCAGTGCTGACGTGAATTGACTTCCCATGTCAGTTAATATTTCTTTCGGTACTCCGACTCTACTGAATATACTAACTAAAGCTTCTGCAACTGCTTCGGTCTCAATTGAAGACAGAGCTACTGCTTCTGGATACCTAGTTGCATAATCAACTAACGTCAAAATATACTTATTCCTATTCTCAGTACGGGGTTCAAGTGGACCAACCAAGTCAATTGCTACTCTTTGAAATGGGGTATCTATAACTGGCATACTGCCTAAGGGCGCTCTTGTATTCCTACCTTTGGCTATAGTGCGCTGACATATGTCACAAGACTGACAGAACCTCTTTATATCACTTGCTATCCCTGGCCAAAAGAATTCTGATAGTACCTTTTGAATAGTCCGTTTCACTGCAAGATGTCCAGACAGGATTGACTCATGGGCTAATTTCATTACCATCTTGCGATATTGCTGTGGAACTACAAGTTGAATAAAAATCTTACCAAATTCCACATTAGGTGAACTAAATTGTCTGTATATCAAGTCATTTTTGCGAAAAAACTTAGCATTACCTTTAACTTCAGATTCATCGCAAGCTTTTCGAATTCTTGCCAGAGTAGGATCATTAACTTGAGCTTCCTTAATTTGTTGAGGTGAAATATCCCTATCGATAATATTGGGGGTTTTGAGTGATGTTTTGGTTTGGTTAGGTAGTTTGGCTTGGGACCGGGTTTGTACTGCTAAAGCTGGCACCCAATTTATATTCGGGTCATAAGCATCCTTCGCCCCTGGAATATTACCTATAATAATATCAACCAAAGGGTTCTCCATACAAAGGGCAAGTGTGTCTCCCTTAAAATAAGGAGTGTCTAATGATACTTTAGCTTCAGGAAGCTGTAATGTAGTCCTATCTACCATCATGCATGAATGCATCTTGCCAGTCAAATTCTCTGAGGAAACTAATGAGTGTTTGACAATCACCCCAGTACACCCAGTGTCGCGCAAGACACTAACAATTTGGTTCCCCATTATACCCTGTACGGTCTTCATATCATTACAAATGGGTGAAGGTTGAGCTGTAGTACTCACCTTCAATGTATCTTCCATCCCTGGACAGACCTTAGTGCCATCATTGCTTGCTTGGACATAACTAACTGTATCAGTATGAATAAAACACGCTCTACATACCTGGTTGTCATCCGATTTCCCGTTATCGCTCAGTTCCTGTCCTTGTCTTTGATCCTGAAAACGCACATGTTTCGAGGGGGATCTACTTCTACCTCTACCATATGTTCGTGTTGCAGCTACCTTCATATTACCTTTTGCTCTATCAGGACAAAATCTAGCTATGTGTTTTTTATCACCACAAATAAAACATGACCCTCCAAAAGGCTGTGGGCCTTGATGATTATACCTTCGAACAGAAGGTGAAGGTGATCTCGACCTTGACCTAGATCTTGGTCTTTCATTGATCTTAAATGTCAAATTAAGAATATCAGTATATCTGGCTTCTTTGTACTGATCTGCTAATTTACTAGCCTGTTCAAGTGACTTGGGTTCCCTTTCTCTAAGGAAAAGTTCAAGGTCTCTATTACAAATAAATGCAAGCTGATCTCTAAGTATTAAATCTGCTAATCCATCATAAGTTTTATTAATGCCGGACATATCTACCCACCTTGTAAAATAACTTTTCATACGGCTGGTGAATTGCTGAAAAGTTTCACCTGAATCTGGCCTACACTTCTTATACCTTCTCTTAAATCCTTCTTCAGTTAACTCATATCTTTTGAGTAAAGCTGCCTTTAACATATCATAATTTAATGCCTCTTCTATAGGCATTAATGCATATACATCAAGTGCCTTACCTTTGAGAAGTGCGCTCAAATTAGTAGCCCAATCTTCTTTCTTCCATTTTTGAGCTGTAGCATACCTTTCAAACCTAAGCAAATAAGAATCCATTTCATCTTTACCTTCATCAAATGCTGGTATTTTTGGGGTCTTAGCAGTGACATAAGTTTTATCTTCCTTATGCTGCACTGCCGGCTTTATATTTTGCTCTGCGGCTAACCTTTCCATTTCAAATATATGTTTCTTTTGCTCAATGTCTTGTTGTAATTGCATTCTTTGTATCTCGCGTTCATGTGCTGCCTTAGCCTCGGCCTTAGCCTCCGCGAGTTCGCGTTCTTTTAATTCACGTGCTGCCGCCGTTTCTGCTAATTCACGCTCGCGTGCTTCCTTAGCCTCCGCGAGTTCACGTTCGCGTGCTTCCTTAGCCTCCGCGAGTTCGCGTTCGCGTGCTTGCGCCTCACGCTGTGCCTTTCTCTCGTCGCGTAACCTATCTTTTTGATCCTTTATAAAAGCTCGAAGTGCATCGCCTTCGTACCCTAAAGCCTCCCCTTGAGCTTTTAAATTTTCTATGGACTCCATTTCTGTAAGTCTCAGTGAAACAATTATAGTAAGAAGTTTGTTTCAATTAAGCACAAGTTTCATAGGATAAGTCTCAGAAAAATCACTATTAAATGCCCTAAAACTAAAATTAACTCTTAGTTTACACTGAAGTCTAACACGAAATAAAGCATTCCACTAATATGAATACAATATCCACTAACTCTAGAAGAGGACAATAACAATGCTCAAAAATGATCATAGGCCAACGGCATCCATACTACAAAATAAACCCATACATCACTCCTCGTTGCCTATATCATAATATATCCACACAAAATTACTCTTTAACTATGTTAATATCACACCTCTCCGAGTTATCAATGGAACATACACAACCCTGCGCGTTAGCTTATCCACAATAAAATATAAAGGGCATTCACGGTCAGATAAAAAGTGACCACTGGAAAATAAACAAAGCTTTTCCGACCTTATCCTTTCTTCACGCCTGCTGTGCTGTATCTGTTTATCTCACCATGTGACACACTACACAACATGATTGACCATGGTCCCGCTTGTCATTACCTTCTGGAATATACATAATTTGATAGTAACTAATTCCACATAACTACATATAACTACATAAACAACAAAATATATTTAACACAATAGATCTGATCCTCTGTTTGCTAGAATAACGTGTCCAAAGTCACCATGATCCCACTTCTGACACCATTGTCACGTGATCGGACGAGCGTTGGGCACGGTGACGATGGACTAGACGCAATCACAAGCAATCAGAGGATAAAGACAACACTTTGTAAAATAAAAACATGTATTTAAAAAGTTAAAAAAAACAAACAAAAAAAAAAACAACAAAAAAACTATAATTAAAAGTTCAAATTTCCATGTTCTAATTTCTATGTTCCGAAGCTTCCATAATCCATAGGTACTGTTAAACTTCATATTCTGAAAAATCTATTTAACTATATTTCCATAATTAAATATAATATAAATTTACATAACTTGAAGAAACTTGTCCACGGATGTATCCTTCATGATATTTCCGGTTATCACTAACACTTTTTCCCATAGAACTTTGAACAAAGCTTGCCGGAAAACATTTGATGGTCAATCATAGTGACGATAACAGTGGTGAAACAGATACATGATACGGATATGGATACGGATACAGATACGGATACGGGACCTGAAAATAAGTATCATGTCCTAGAACTCTCGATATCAAACATGACAAGATATTTCCTTATCAATTTCTACTAGATATACAGAGTGTGTACGCCAAATGTTATAAATGCGACAAGTCCGTTGCAATTGATTATTATATAGCAAAATCAGATCCTAAAACCACATGGACGCTGTTAATGACATATAATATTGTAAAAACAATTAAACACCGGCAGACACACAGTCAGAATATATCTGACATTCATATTAATCGGAGGAATGGCATCTCGCCGATTACACATTCTTACAGGAAGAACCCATGCGCCTTCCACTGTAAGAATCCCTTTAGAACGCTAAAGGCTAAAATAAATTATAACTGCCATTATACCACAATGATTACACGATCACACATCGTCCCCACGTAATCATTGGGTACAATATCAACATGCCATCGTCATAGCCTCAAACATGACTCCTCGCTGCTTGAGCCATTTCACCGTAAAATATTCTAGTAAACAGACTTGTGATTAAAGTAAAAAGGACCTCTGTATATGTATTCAAGGTGAATATAGTCTTTGTCATTTGTGTAAATCGCGCTAACTAATGAATGTGTATGCAGTTAACATAACGCCTACGGTAGCGTACTTTTACGCGTATATGTACGGTGTGTGCGGTTAACATAACAACATAACGCCTAACTGTGTCTTACATTTAAGCGTATATGTCTGGTATGTACATGTCAGATGAGAATGTAATATCCATTTATCGTATTCAAATAAAAATATTAATGATTGCATTCTGATCAGGGTCTACAGAACCTATCAGACTCACCAGACTGATCAGGATCCATAGAATCGATCAAACTTAACCTCCCTATTCGGTTTATAGTTTACACACCCGACACGGCTTATTCGTCTGATCAGGGTCTACACATATAACCAAAGTATACACATCTGATCAGGGTCTATCTACTTATCATGCCGGGTTTGTAAGTACGAATGATACAAAAAATCGCAACGTAGTAAAGCAATAAATTTACCTACTCGAATTTTAGCTGCGGTAAAGACGAGCAAGAATATTGCAAGAATAAAATTAAAATAAATTATTGACTTACCATGGTCAGATTCCCCAGATACAACACAACATGAAGATAAGTAAAAGGAAGACAAGGATCAGTCTTCGATGAAATGAATTTGTAGTGTGTATCGTTCTATTCAACTAGGGAACTTTTATAGTAATGTGGCACGTTTTGAAACATTGTGTCCACAAGTAATCCGTGAAATTCAAGATCTAAAATAACCTGTTCGATTGTCCGAACGGTGCAAAGTTTCATACAGCAACTGCTAAAACTATGAAGCAAAAAACATTTTTCTCTCGGAACGCTACAAAACTGCAAAATTACGACAGAAAATTGTCTCCCCTTTCAAAAGATAGCCTTGAGACGAAAATCAATCCCAGAACAGTGAAGATATTGATCACCAACCTAGGTTCACTCGAATATATAGTGTTCTGGTAACCGCTCAAGTATATAGACGTGAATAATCAAATACACCCTCAGCATAACTATCTCGTGATTACCGTAATACCGTAACCTGAAAGCTGAAGTGTACCTACTTGCTTAAAAAGTAAAACTCATCATAATCAGCGCTCCAGTTACAAATGCATTAATCTAACCTGGTTAATAAAAATCGATACAAACTTCTTTTTATACTATGTACATGTAAAATATATTCAAGATAAAACAGGGACGTGACAGTAAGACATAAAACAAATCGCCTCGTAGAATAAACAACAAAGCAATAAAGAGTAAGACTAATACCAAGACCACCGTCGTAGAACGGTCAGTAGAATAAACCACCGGGAGTTTAAAGCACTTTTACGGCCAGCCAACTTCACCTTGGGTCCCGATGTAACTCTTAATACAGAAAAGGCATAAAAATTCGGTTCATATAAAGGCTCCAAACTAAGTCAATTCATCAAAGCGAAAACATAAAAATCAAATTAATCACTATGATAAACAAAGACGAGTACTCATGGCTAATTCTACTGTGTGACAGAGTAAATGAAAACCAATAGTTGAACCACAGCGGGCTAAGCCAAAGATAAATCGTCAAGCCCCAACCTACTAATTATACGAAGAGGCCGTCATTGAGTCTGAGGCCCGAACCGCCGTCGTGCAATTAAAGAGTGAAGCATAGCCATCAACAATGATTTGGTTGATAACTAGGCATACAGTCTACCGCATAATATCCAGGCTATAACTGAACTGATTCTTTTATAACGGTTAATTAATTTTCTGAATTGCTCCAGAAAGTTTCCCACAGTTTTTCTAAATCTGTACACTAAGTCATCGTAAAATTCGGGTTCCGATATATCTTGTTGCAGAAGTGTTTTCAGACTGACGTTATATTTTTCTACCAAGACACTGTGTCTGTGACAAAATTTCTAAAACGTTTTACGAAGTTTAAAATAACGATAGCCCTGCCTAAGAAGTTTGGTAGTAAAGGCTTTATTACGGCAGTTAAAGTCACTAAGATATGAAGAAGCCCTGGTGAATCTAATAAGTTGAGATATGTATACCCCATATGAGATACGCTGGGGAACATCGCCATCCAGAAAAAGGAAATTGACTATATCAAATTCAAAATCGTCCCGTTTATAATAAATTTTGGTAGAAAATGTACCATTAGATATACATAGATTCAAATCAAAAAAGGTGCCTCGGTAGCAGAAGAATTGGCTTTATTTAACTGGAGTTCAGTAAGCAGGGAATAAGTAGTCATATGACTGCCAAACATCATTTCTATTGGCTGGAAATATATCTGAACCAAAACACTATTAAGACACATAAAATATACAGCCAGAAAACTTAATATAGTATAACCAAAAAGCCAATAAAACACTTTTGAAAAGTTGAGTGAAACAAAACTCTATTAAGACATTTCACATTTTGCCTAAGTAAAACAATGCACTAATACTTTACTACTGTAAATACTAAGAGAAACAAGACGCAAACAATGCACTTTTTCAAGTTGCGTCTTGAAAGTGCTTTGTTTATCACATCGCAACAACGCACAAAATATGCGTCTTGATAGCGCATCATATACGTATTATATATATTTTGATTCTTGTTTTTCATATGGGAATTTAAGGAGGCATATATTCAAAAAAAGGTAAGAAAAAGGTCCAGGGAGTGCCACAATCACAAACCGCAGCCCTTCCCAGACCCCAAGAGGAAGAGGAAACCGACAAATCCAAACAAGCACAAATCGAACAAACGTACGAAAAGCACTAAGATTAGCTCTCTCAAGACTTTATTTAGAGCTTCTTTACTTTTAAAATGATTGATAAAAAAGAAGAAGAAGAAGAAAAAATCTGGCACTCTAGAATTTCAATAAACTGTTTTGAGTAGACAGGATTTCTTTGGGTAGGTAGGGATAGGGCAAACAAACTATTTTTTTTTTATTTTGACCTTATTACATTAATTATTATGCAGTTTTCTTGGTTTCAAATTTTACACCATTCAGATAACAGGAAAGATACTTTGTTCTCAGTGGGGCTTCAAGTTGGCTTTGAAAAAAAATCCTCACTATTCATATTGCATTTGAAAGCATATTTCTTATACTTAATTACTTTTTACTATGGCTTGAACAATCTTGATAGAAGGTTACCAACAGAACATTTTTGCCAGGTTATATTGAAATCTGTTTAGTAGTTTCTGACAGGAGTTTTTTTTTAAGTTTCTATATAGATATATAGGGAAAATAAGCCCACCCGCTCCCTTGCGGCCATGTTTATACTTAATGTTAATTTGGTCTAATAGTTTATCGAATGTGAATGTTATAACAACATATACAATAAAAATGGTTTTGAGTTTGTGAGAAAAAGAAATGACTCTCTGTCCATGTAAGAAAATAAACTATTTTTCTTTGTCAGCAAAAGAAACAAAACAAAAAAAAAAAAAAACAAAACAAAAAAAAAACAAAAACAAAAAAAAAAAAAAAAACAACAACAACAACAACAACAAAAAAAACAACAACAGAAAACAAACAATTAAACAAAACAAACAAAGAACAAACAAACAAAAACAAAAACAAAAAACAAAAACAACAACAACAACAAAAACAAACAAACAAACAAACAAACAAAAAAAAAACAAACAAAACAAACAGCCCCATCTTTTCTCGTAGAAAGTCAAATGGTCTATTTCTAAACAGGTGACCATTTGAAACATAAATAGTTCCAATAGTTTATATTACAGTATCTTTATGATCTGACGTGTGTTTTAGGTAGCTTTTATAGCGTCAGTCTGAAAACACTTCTGCAACAAGGTATATCGGAACCCGAATTTTACGGTGACTTAGTGTATAGATTTAGAAAAATTGTAGGTAAATCTAACTTTTCGGAGCAATTCAGAAAACTTATCAACCGTTATAAAAGAATTGGCTATAGCCTGAATATTATGCGGTAGACTGCATGCCTTGCTGTCAACCCAATCAGTGTTGATGGCTATGCTTCACTCTTTAATTGCACGACGGCGGTTCGGGCCTCAGACTCAATGACGGCCTCTTCGTAAAACTTTAACCAGTGGGTTGGGGCTTGACGATATGTCTTTGGCTTGGCCCGCCGTGGTTCAACTATTGGTTTTCATTTACTCTGGCATACAGTAGAATTAGGCAGGAGTACTCGTCTTTGTTTATTATAGTGATTGATTTGATTTTTATGTTTTCGCTTTGATGCATTGACTGAGTTGGGAGCCTCTATGCGAACCGAATTTTTATGTATGTCTGTATTAAGAGTAGCATCTGGACTCAGGGTGAAGTTAGCTAGCTGTAAAAGTGCCTTAACCTCCCCCCCCCTACCACCACCACCAGTGGTTTGCTCTACCGACCGTTCTAAGGCGGTGGTCCCGGTGTTGGTCTTACTCTTTGTTGCTTTGTGGTTTGTTCTGCGGGTCTTTCCGTGTGTCATTTTGTTCTTGTGTTTTTCAGTCCTTTTAGTATTGCGATTACCTCGCTTGGGGAAGAGAGAGCTAATATTGGTGCTTTTCGTACGTTTGTTTGGTTTGTGCTTGTTTAGATTGTCGGTTTCCTCTTCCTCTTGGGGTCAGGGAAGGGCTGCGGTTTGTGATTGTGGCACTCCCTGGACTTTTCTTTTACCTTTTTTACACAGAAACTGAACAACAGCATTCATTTGTCTGGGAGAAAAATCATTCCCAAAAATAGATTGTTGAGGCACATCAGAACCGCTCATTGAGGCAATTTTAATGAGCACTGGCCATAATTAAAGATAAATATAATAGACCTTAGTTTGATGATGTTAAATATAATCTAAAAATATTGAGGAGACTCCAACCAAATATGAATAGAATAGAATAGTTTTATTTCAAAATTCCAAAAGGCTGTAAAGCCCATGAGGATACAATATAATGAAACATACATGATGGCATATGGCATATGACAGTGCAGGGCAATTACATAATATATCATTTACTATATAATTGTCTGATTATATTCGTATATTCTACGAATACCTCAGACAACATGTTTAATCATAGTAGCCGGAGAAGGTGAATAGCTACTGTCAAACGCACGAAGGATGTCAGTCAGCAGACAGCGGACAAACAAACAGCCGTTCTAATAGCACCCTCTTTAATCCACCAAGGGTATGTATGTATATACATGCATATTAGAATGACAGCTGTTACTGTAAAACACATTGAAAGCATTGTCTACATGTGAAATTTATTGACACAATATTGCTAAGACAACAGTTCAATTACGTGCGGATTGATTTAACAGGTGGCACTTACAATAACTTCGCGTGAAGAAGATCGTGAAATTAATACCAATGTAAATCTCACTTTTAAGAGAAAAGTGTGTTTTACATGGGAAAACATTATTTTCCTTATTTTTGCACAAAAGCATAGACTGTGGGTACTTAATGAAGCGGTTCTAACGAGTGCACACAATCTGTGTTTGATGCAGACATAAGAAAAATATCAAATTAGTTTAGAATTAATGAATGAATAATTTTGAGAATAAAAGAGAGAGAGGATAAATAAATAAAGGAAGAAATTAAGGATGAAAGAAAATAAAAAAAAGAGAAAGAAGAACTTCTTCTTATAAGACAATTATTATCAAGTAAAAACGTTTGTAAAAAAAAAAAAAATAAAATAAATAATAAAATGGGGGAAACATGAAAAATAAATAAGACAGAAAGCGTCATAATAAGAAAGAAAAAAAAAAGACTTTTGGCATTTTGTTAAAAAAGAAAGAAAAACATACGTAGTCCGCAGAAAGAAAGGCTTATTTTCAGTATTATTTTCCAAAGAATAAGACTACTTTCGAGGTACATGTGTTAAATCCAAAGTTCACTATAAACATCAGGTGAACTGCATTTTTAGTATTATTTTCCAAAGAATAAGACTACTTTCGAGGTACATGTGTTAAATCCAAAGTTCACTATGAACATCAAGTGCACTAGAAATCAAGATTGATCTTCAAGTGCACTAGCGTTTGAGCATGAGTTGCACTTCATTGCTCAAAGTTGGTGCTGTTGTTGTGCACTACAAATGCAACTGGGTTGCACGAAGGTGTCAAGTTGATCTCTGACCTATCTGTATGTATGTAGAAGACAAAAAAATAGAAATCAGAAACCACTGGACCAAAACCAATATAGTTTTGCAGACATGTTTCTTAGTAAACCTCTACTAAGATTGTTCGAGCCATCATGATTAGTCAAAACACTTGGCCGCCAGGGGCGGAGCTTATTTTCCCTATAAGTCTATACAGAAATAAAAAATAAAACTTGTTAGAAAAAAAGGTAAGAGAAAAGTCCAGGGAGTGCCACAATCACAAACCGCAGCCCTTCCCAGACCCCCAAGAGGAAGAGGAAACCGACAAATCTAAACAAGCACAAACCGAACAAACGTACGAAAAAGCACTAAGATTAGCTCTCTCTTCCCCAAGCGAGGTAATCGCAATACTAAAAGGACTGAAAAAACACAATAACAAAATGACACACGGAAAGACATACTACAAATCGCCTCGCAGAACAAACCACAAAGCATTAAAGAGCAAGACCAACACCGGGACCACCGCCTTAGAACGGTCGGCAGAGCAAACCACTGGACCAATTTGAATATAACTTATTAGAACTGTTTTCTTTTGATGACCCTCTACCAAAATGTCATGATGCATCAAAAACTTTTCCCCTATATATTTTATAGATATTTTGAAGCTCAGGTAAAAAAATGAGGCCCTGCTTGTCCTATATAGAATCTGTTTGCTCAGGTGAGCAATATAGGACCATCATGATCCTCGTGTTGCTTATTTCTCCATGTAAATATTGTGCATACTCCTTGAAATAGCTTCACTGAGACAATTCCAGTTAATACTCATGCATTGTATTTTCACAGAGAGATACGAACAAAATAATAATAATAAACCCCCCCCTCCCAAAAAAAAAACAAAAAAAAAACACTAAACAAAAAAAAAACAAAAAAAAAAAAAAAAAAAAACAAGATAAACAAACAAAAAAAAAAAACACAAAAAAAAAAAAAACAACAACAACAACAAAAAGACCATGATGGTCCTATGTCGATCACCTGATCAAACAGATTGCATACTTACTATTGAAGTTTCAGCCAAGCTCGGTGCTTTAAGATTTTTGTATAAATTTTATGTTCAAGAGTGGCATGATCGTACTTTGAAATGGAGTAGCAATTCCTTATATGGCAAAAGTGCCTCATTTTTTTTAAGATATGATCATCAAAATTTCTATAAATATATGGAAAATAAGCCCCGCCCCTGGCGGCCATGTTTTTTTTTGACGAATCATGATGGCTTGAATAATCTTAGTAGAGGGTGAACAAAGGAACATTGCTGCCATATCATATTGAAATCGGTCCAGTAGTTTCTGAAAAGAAAGTTTTCTATATAGATATATAGGGAAAACAAGCCCTGTCCCCTGGTGGCCATGTTTTAGAACGAATTATCATGGCATGAACAATCTTGGTAGAGGGTAACCAAAGGAATATTTCGAATAAATTATATGTAGAAACTGGTCCAGTGGTTTCTACGAAAAGAAGAATTTTAAAATGTTCGATATATATATATATATATATATATATATATATAAAGCCCCGCTCCTGGTGGCCAAGTGTTTTGACAAATCATCATGGCTTGAACAATCTTGGTAGAGGGTCACTAAAGGAACATTTCTGATGGATTATATTGAAATTGGTTCAGTGGTTTCTGACGAGAAGATTTTTAATTTTTTCTACATTGATAAATAGAGAAAATAAGCCCCGCTCCCCGGCGGCCATATATTTTGACAAATCATGACGGCTTGAAAGAATTTGATAGAGGGTCACCAAAGGAACATTTCTGCCAAGTAATATTGAAATCTGGCCAGTGGTATCTGACAAGAAGATTTTTAAAGTTTTCTATATAGATATATAGGAAAACATAAGGTACGCCCCGTAGCGGCCATGCTTTCTATAGGAATCATGATAGCTTGAACAAACCAGGTAGAAGGTCACCAAAGAAATATTCTGCCAAATTATACTGAAGTCGGTGCCAAAGTTTCTGACAAAAAGATTTTTAAATTTTTCTATATAGATATATAGGGAAATTAAGCTCCGCTCCTAGTGGCCATGTTGTTTGACAAATCATGACGACTTGAACAGTCTTGATAGAAGGTCACCAACAGACCATTTGTGCCAAGTTATATTAAAATATGTCCAGTGGTTTCTGATAGGAGATTTTTTTTAAAGTTTTCTATACAGATATATAGAAAAATTATATTGCCCCCTTGAGGCCATGCTTTTCTAAACGACCCGTGATGGCTTGAACAAATTTGGTAAAGGATTAGCAGTGGAACATTTCTGCCAAATTATATTTAAATCGGACAAGTGATTCTGACAAGAAGATTTTTAAAGTTTTCAGCCATTATTACCCAAGGATCAATCCTGTAAAATTTGGTTAAAATTGGCTTAGTGGTTTTGAAGGGGATATTGTTTAAAGTAATTGTGGACAGACGTACGATTACGACGCTGGACGATGAGTGATCACAATAGCTCACCTTGGATCTTTGCCTCATGTGAGCTCAGAACAAATCAGAAATGTTTGAACAATATTTGCTTTTTTCCTTCTTTCTACTTTCAGAACACCCTCAAAACAAAAGCAGTGTTTCTTGCCCGCAGTGACAACAATGATGACCCGGAAAGAAAGCGACAGTAAAATGGCATCAATGTCAATGAACAGCTAAACACCTTGGTGACTGAGTGCTGTAAAAATGATGCCAACACAGGAAGATCAGCATTTCTGGTCAACTTATTCAACAGAGAGCTTTGTGTGCAGAACACTTGCAACTAAGTAATTTCAAGGCCAGACATTAGTGTTTTAGTAAGATGGAATCATCTCCCCTTCCAATGACATGAGAACAATAAGAAAACCTGGATGAACAGTAAACTGTTCAATGAATGGGTTAGGACTGTGGATATGCGTATTAGTGGACAGAGTAGAAAAATCCTGTTGTTTGTGGACATTGCTCTATTGCCTTAACCTGTGGACCAAGGAATGATTCAGTCTGCAAAACTTAAAGCGCATATTCTTACTCAGATAGAAGTATCTACAAAATGTGGCTCGGAAATGTTAAGGCTATTAATGTTCTAAATGCTATCTAGTTGGGCGTGGAGAGAGTTTGAAGTTGGTTGACATAGGCTACGGAATGACACTTTCTCGTCTGCACAATATCTTCTGAACCAGTGTTTGGATTTTTTTCCAAATCTTCATGGATATATTATTGGGACATATCAAAGTAATGATTAGAATATGATGACCTTGACCTAATTTTCAAAGTCACAACTGTAGAAAAACTGAAAATTCATCGTTAAGATATCTTTGTTTTGTCTGAGAACACCATTACTAGTAACTTAGTGTCAAGTTAGTGATACCAGTGCTATAATATATAAACCTGTTCCCTGGATTTATTTTTTATACCTATTTCTCAATGAAACCTTACGTTATAGGTATTCGTGAAGTAGTTAAAATGAATACACATTTATGATTTTGTGGAGAGATAAACAAAAGCCTCATACCTAGAGGTATGATCCCTTATGCCTAGAGCTATGCTTTTAACTGGGAAAGTATGCTAAAATATTTTTCCAAGGTGTATCCCACCAATTTATTCGGTTTTAACTGGATTTTATAGTGCTTTAACTGTGGATATTCTTCTTTTTTTTTAAATCATGAACATTCTATTCTATTTTATCCAGATTTTATACAGTGTCTTAAATATAAAGGTGATTATGAGATAATAGTTCTAGTCTTGAGAGAGCTCATGATCAGGTGTTTGTTCGGGTTTTAGTAATTAGTATGGTAGAGATGACAGTGGGTGTCAGGTGAATATTTTTTCTTATTTCTCCATGAACATATATTTTTGGTACTCATAAGAAGAACCTCACTGAGTAATGAAGTGCCTCACTGGAACGCTTCAAATGAGTACCTGCAAGTTGTAACATGGTTTCATGGAAAAATAAGAAAAAATATCAATACTTTTGGATTGCAAAAAAAGCATCTTATCAAGAGCTATTGTATTGATATTTTTCTGCTTCTCCGCAAAACCTGATGTTGTGGGTACTCATAACAAGTGCCTTGTCAAGGCACTTCTAATGAGAACCTACAATGCTTTTACAAAAATAGAAAAAACAATCAGAATAGCCATTTTATTTACAGATCTGAACTGACATTTTGTTACAAAAAAACTTGCCAAGTCTCTTTTTTCTGATTTCCGCGGAATTGCAAAAACTGGAAGATCTAATTAAAATCGTCTTGCAGGTGATTCCAATGACATTCAACATCACTTTTTATGGAGGAAAGGAATAAAACAGCAACAAAA
Source organism: Anodontia alba (assembly GCA_964016985.1). Lineage (NCBI taxonomy): Eukaryota > Metazoa > Mollusca > Bivalvia > Lucinida > Lucinidae > Anodontia > Anodontia alba. Next base: position 51,794,385 of record OZ024822.1, read on the forward strand.
AAACAACAAAAAAAAAAAAAAAAAAAAAAAAAAAAAAACAAAAAAAAAAAAAAAAAAACAAACAAACAAAAAAAAGAACAAAAAAAAAAAAAAAAAACAAAAAAAAAACAAAAAACTCACAGACATTGTAAAGAACTTACAACTTGTTTTTTTTTTTTAAAGTATAAAATAGTATAAAATAAAGACTGTGACCTTTTCGTAGAGACAGAACCACTACAGATCTGTTGATACCGTTTTTATAAATTAAGGATTAGTAGAGATTTTCATAAGATTATTGCATCATGTATTCTTATGGGAACTGTTACAGTTCAGGTTATGTATGTCGTATTTATAAATTGAGTTTTCCCATTTACTAATAAAATAAAATAACATTGATTTGTTATATTTGAAAGTGATTATGCATTGATTTCGTGTACGCTCTGTAAGTCGAATACCCTATGGAATATTTTATGACACTTGGTAGAAATGTAGAATAGGAGAAGACGATGTGTCGCATACAATAAAGATAACTCTGGCAGTTTACTTTTAGAGTTATTTCCTTTTGTTTTGTTTGAAATAGATTCTGTGTCCGCTCAGTAACACGAATACCCTTCAGAATATTTTGATGGTACTTGGTAGAAATGTGGAACAGGGCTAGGCGACGTATCGCGTACAAGAAAAAAAAACTCTGCCTTTCTTACTTTTGCCGTTCTCTCCCTTTGTTATACTCGACAGTGATAATGCATTGATTTCATGTCTGCTCTGTAAGTCGAATACCCTTTAGGATATTATATGATACTTGGTAAAAATGTATAACAGGACTGGATGACGTTTGACGTACAAAAATGACAATTTTGGCTTTGCTACTTTTGGAGTTATCTCCCCTTCTTGTGTTTGAATTTGATTTCACGTCAGCTCTGTAAAAGGAATACCATTCAATATATTTTGATGAAACTTAGTAGAAATGTGGAACAGGACAAGTTGATGCCTTGCACACAAAAATGACAACACTCTTACTTTTAGAGTTATCGCTCCTTCTTGTGTTTGAATTTGATTTCGTATCCACTCTGTAACTCAAATACCATTTGGATATTTTAATTTTACTTGGTAGAAATGTAGAACAGAATGAGACGACATGTTGCGTACAAGAATAACAACTCCCTGCCTAACTTTTGGAGTTATCTCCCCTTCTTGTGTTTGAATTTGATTTCGTGTCCGCTCTGTAACTCAATTACCCTTCATAATATTTTGGTGGTACTTGGTAGAAATGTAGAATAGGAAAAGACGACGTGTCGCCTAAAGAATGACATATTTAAAAAAAAATAAACAACAACATTTTCTAGTTTAAACCCTTTGTGATCTTGTGTACTGCTGCTGCTCACAAAAGACTCAGTGTAAAGCAAATTGCTTTATGTTAAAAGATGTTTTTTAAAGTTCAATTAATTTGATTTCAATGCTGAAATCCAAAATTTCATTGAGTACTTTTACCCCCTCAACATCAATTTTAAAACTGATTTTCAAAACATCAATGCTGAAATACCCTTTACTCCCCCCTATCTAGACCTCTATATATAGTAAATGTAATGTTTGCATAAAATGTTTATATCTGCAATATCAGAATAGTTGCTTAACAGTGTGATGCCAATGAAAAAGCCTACTGGTGAAATCCTCCATACAACAGCCACCTCCCTAAAACAGTCAATTTTGGCTGTTCAAGTTGTTTTTGTGACTGTTGTAGAGAAGTTCTTCTGTATACAAATACACGATACAGGGCCTTTTAAATATAGGCTTAAATGTTGTTAGAGACATACATGTAGCACCCTGAACATGAAAAAAAGTAAAAGAGAAAATTGTATCCATTTAAAAAGCTCTAGATAAGAGTGGGTTTCAGTTAACAGTTTTCGTATCTCATTAAAACATATGTTGTGGATATTCTTTAGAAGTGCCTCACTGAGGTACTTCTAATGAGAACCCACAGCATACGTTTTCATTGAGAAATAAGAAAAAACTTAGATATTTTTGATTGGAAAAAGAGCCTTATCAAGAGGTATGCATTTTGTGTTAGATGACAATATTGAGCCACTATACTGAAATAACAGTGTGTAACTCCGGTACTACTTTACTAAATGTCTGTGTATTAGGCGTAAAAATAGCTGTGTTTCCACTAACCCGACCGACCCTGTTTCACACAACCGACTCTGCTATTTTTATCAGTAAAAATGTAAAATAAAAAAGAATTAAAGCCCCGACCCTCAACAAAATACCTCTATTTTTTTTTTATAAATTTACAGGCCCAACCCTGTTCTTTTCTAGAGAAAAAATGAAAAAATGAAAAAGGTTTCTCCTACCTACCAATTTTTTTCAGCATGTTAGTGGAAACACAGCTTTTTTACGCCTTATTCATAATATCAGCATCAACCTTTCTGGACTTGTGTGTGTCATTTTTTGCAAACATTTCATTCAAGAAGATATTTTGTAAAAAACGGCTTCTCAGCTCACAAACTACATACATTAGACTAAAATATCCAATATTTAATTTAAAAATAGAAACAGCTTAATAATGTGAATAATGGTACGCCGTTTGTAGTACTTTTCACATTAGAAAACATGCATTATTTTCATATTAGGCATTTTTCTTTATCTTCCTATCAATTAGCATTGCATATAGTTACACTCTAATGTGTCTGAAATAGAATTAGTATATATGTTTTCCTTAAACATGTCTTTCTCACATAACCATACCCCACCCACTTCTTTCTTAAGTACATATCAAAATAAATGTCAGCGAGGCAAGCTTTAAGCTGCAAATTGTGTTTAATTATACTCAGGCAAAGTGTGTTTAATTATACTAAAGTATCATGCTGCGGAACATGTTCCATTATACTCAAGCATTACGCTGTATAATGTGTTTCATTATACTCAAGCACTGCGCTGCATAATGTGTTTCATTATACTTAAGTATAACGCTGTAAAGTGGGTTTCATTATACTCAAGCATTATGCTGCAAAGTACTTTTCATTATCCTTGAGCATTACGCTGCACAGTGTGTTTCATTACATTGAGGCATTACGTTGCAAAGTGCGTTTTATTGTACTCAAGTATTACGCTGCAAAATGTGTGCCTCATTATAAACAATTATTACGCTGGACAGTAAGTTTCTTTATCCTCAAGCAGTACACTGTAAGCACGTTACACTTAACACTTTTCATAATACTCAGGTGTTACGATGCTTTGTTTCATTGAACGTAAATGTTACGCTGCAAAGTATGTTTTATTGTCCTCAAGCATTACACTGCAAAGTGTGTTTTATTTTCAATGAAACATTACTTGGCCACGTGTATTTCATAATTCTCAGGCATTAGGGTACAAAGTGTATTTCATTATACTCAAGCATTACGCTACAAAGCCTGTGTTATTTATACTCAGGCATTACGCTTCAAAGTGTGTATCATTATACTCAAGCCTTATACTGCAAACTATGTTTCATTATACTCAAACATTACTCTGTAAAGTGTGTTTCATTATACTCAGGCATTAAGCTGCAAAGTGTGTTACATTATATTCAAGAATTATGCTGCATAATGTGTTTTGTTCTACTCCTGCATTACGCCGCTAAGTAAGTTGTGCAAATTGTTTTCATTGTACTCAGGCAAAGTGCAAAGTGTGTTTAATTATACTAAAGGATTACGCTTCAAATTATATTTCATTATATTCAAGCATTACACTGCATAATGTGCTTCATTATACATGTACTCATTCATTATGCTGCAAAATATAAAAATAAGTTTTAAATAAAATCTGTAGTTTGACGTGCTTCTCTGTAGTGTAGTTTACATTTTCTAGTGCCCTGTTGCGGCCGTAAAACTTCTAACCTCAGGTCATTATAGTGTAATGTATGTTTTTTATCCGTTGTGATCATTGAGCCCATTCCGGGATATTTGAATGTTTATATGAGGCCTTACTGGTCAAAAGTAACTAGTCTGGCCCAGAATGCGTGACACATCAGTTGTTTTCTGAATATGTTCATTGCTCCCCAGGGCAATCCCTTTTAGTCATTTGTACAGCTGTTGTTCATCTCAAAAATACAGGATATGAACGTCTGCAACTTGAATATTTCGTATACATAAGTGAAAAGAAATAAGCCGTAATGAAGACTCAAATCATTCTGCGCTTCCGATCAGATCAAAGTTTTCATTGTCTGCACAAAGAAAATTTGTATCATCGGCTTTCCAAAATGTGCACGCTGATCTGAATCGTTGCTGGGCGCACATGTCCGAATGTAGGTATTCTGACGTTGCGGCTCAAATGTATAATCAAGAAAACGTTAATGAAATACTACATGTAAGGTTTTATGTTTGTCTTTTCAGCTTGTGTTGGAGGAACGTACGGTGAAGATTGTAAGAAGAACTGCAGCCAAATGTGTAACACCACCTGTACACCCGATTACGGCTATTGCGAATGTAAACCCGGCTACACAGGAGCTAGATGCGTCGATCAGGGTAAGTTACTCGTGTTTAGCAGCATTCTAGCTACTTGTGTTAGTCAATTTCACTACGAATAAATCCGAGCCGGTTCGTTTTTCTTCAAATATGATCTAGTAGTATACCTAAGTCTGGCATCTTGGTTAAACTTGAAAATACTTGGACACAAATCAGCTGTTAAAACTTTCAATTTTTTATTGGCTAGCTTTTAGGATTTTTGAAGAAATTTTCATTACACACAGGGACTTCAGTAAAATAGAATCTGTGGACATTTCTGCATTTTCAGTACATGCGTGTATTTTAATTTCCGATTATTATTAATTGTCCTTAAACAAGAAAAATGATCGTGGGCGAGATACATGTAGATACTCATTAATGAGCCAGGGCACGACAAAACCTACAATAAGACCTGTGTGACCGGCAGACCAGCCTGTACATCCTTCCAGTATGGCAAGGGTTCTCGTTTATCCTTCTTGGATAGCACGGAGGCTTCAGAATGCACATGCGATCAGCGAGGACTCTGATCGCAAATGCGCAAGCTGATCTGAATCTTCGCTGGTCGCACAAGTCTTATAGTAGTTTTATCGTGCCCTGGCTCATTTTGAGTATACTGTTTGATAATAAGTGAAGGAAACATCCACCAAATGGTAAAGTCATTTGTTAAGTATCTAACCATAATCGCAAAACTCTTGAACGTGATGGTTGATTTGCTTTCAAGTCCATCAAAGAGTGTTCAAGTCAACTTGATGAAGAAACACGTTGAAGTTAGTTTTTTAATTCAGACGCATCTTTATGAAAATAATCAGGCGAATAGCTAAACAGACTGAGTGTGTGCGCAAGCTGATTTGTCTTTACTGGGCGCACATGCCAAAATGTGTATTTCTCAGATATTCAAAGTTCTATTTTTTTCTTTTATCCGTAGTATTAGCACAACAAGCCGCAGACAAAGGACTAATACTAGAGGAAATAGTGTATTCTGTACTTTTTACTGTGATGAGTATAATTGTATTTGGCATGGCACTTTTCATCATTAAAATCAGGTAATGTACAATTATATGTTTTAATTGAGTCTCTTCATATGGTTGTCCGACCAAGTTCATAGCAGTGGAGAGGCAGTCCCACGATGGTATGCTTGCACGGGTCCAAAATGATGGTGAATTTTCCGATCTATTTCCTGTAACAAATTGTGTCAAGCAAGGCTGTGTACTAGCCCCAACTCTGTTCAGCCTGGTGTTCTCTGTTATGCGTACAGCTGCTTTTCAGGCTGGTGACAATGGTACACCAATTGGATATCGCTTTGAGGGGAAGTTTTTCAAACCTAAGAAGGTTGCACGCCGAATCCAAGGTGTAGACAGAGGTGCTGCTAGACTAGTTCCTCTTTGGCAAAGGGTGCTCCAACGGAAGAAAAGATGCAGGAAGGTGTAGATCAAGAATCTGACTCCTGTGACAGCTATGATCTCACAATCAGCATCAGAAAGACCGAGGTTATTTATCAACCAGCTCCTGGCAATCCTTACAAGGAGCCCGTTCGTTCGTCTGTCATTACTGACAATGACCAGTCCTAAACAACTGTGTGATGTGTTATTATTTGTGTGTTCTAAGATGGCTCATGAGACCAATCGTAGCTCTAAACTGCCTATTGCACATAGAACAAGAGAGATAGGTAGAAAGCTCTGTTGGTGATGCCTTAGCTCTGACTTTCCGCTGTACACGTTTCTGCTCGGCTTCGCTGATTCTTTTTGCTTCGTATTCATCAGCATCTCTTCTTATGAGGCCTCGCCACTTTGTTTGATCTTATGCAATCTGTCCCCACGACTCTGTTGGTATGTTGAAGTCTTTTAGGGAGGCTTTGATGGTGTCCTTGTATCTTCTTCTGGCCATCACGGGAGCGTTTTCCAACATGTAGTTCTCCATAGAGGATTTTCTTTGTCAAAAGTTCATCAGGCATTTTGGTATCATGGCCTGTCTATCTTAGCTGTGCCATTTTTAGAAGAGTATGTACACTCTGCACCCCTGCCCTTTTCAGGACATCTGTGTCTGGAAACCTGTCTTGGCCATCTTAACTGTGCCATTTTCAGAAGAGTATGTACACTCTGCATCCCTGCCCTTTTCAGGACATCTGTGTCTGGAAACCTGTCTTGCCACTTGATCTTTAGAAGTTTTCTTGTATGGGAGTGGTTTAGTCTTTTGGCATGCCGTTTGTAAACTGTCCAAGTTTCGCATGCGTAGAATAGTGTTTGCAGCAACACCGAACTGTATACTTTCAGCTTTGTATCAAGTCTGATGCCACTTTGGTCCCAAATATTTACACGTAGTCGGCCAAATGCTGCACTAGCTTTAGCAATCCTAGCATTGACTTTATCATCAATGTGCTAAAATCCAGACAATGTGCTTCCAAGGTAGGTGGACTTGTATACGACTTGCAGTCGTTGACCTTTTACTGTGATGGTAGGCTCCTTGTAAGGCTTTCCAGGTGCTGGCTGATATACTACCTCACTCTTTTGATGCCGATTGTGAGGTCATAGCTGCCACATGAATAAGATATTTGATCCATAACTTTTTGCATTTTCTCTTCTGTTGGAGCACCCTTTGCCATGTCATCAGCAAATAGTAACTCATCTAGCACCTCTGTCTGCACCTTGGATTTAGCTTGCAAACCTTTTAGGTTGAAAAGTTTCCCATCAAAGCGATACCTAATAGGTATACTATTGTCATCATCCAGGAAAGCATCTGTAAGCATGGCAGAAAACATCATGCTGAACAGTGTTGAAGCTAGTACACAGCCTTGCTTAACTCCATTCGTCACAGAAAATGGATCAGAAAACTCGCCATCACCATTGCTATAAACTTGGCAGGGCAGCCAAACTTTGCCATAATTGTCAAAAGTCCCTTCCGACTGACTGTGTCAAATGCTTTGGTAAGGTTGATCATGTAGAGGTCCTCATTCTGTTCCTGGCATTTTTCTTGAAGCTGTCGTGTTGTAAAGATCATGTCTATTGTTCCTCTGTCTTTTCCGAATCCACATTGGCTTTCGGGTAGAAACCCTGACTGATCAAGGTGTTCATTCAATCGATTCAGTAGGAACCTAGCAAGGATCTTCCCAGCAATTGACAATAAAGAGATGCCTCGATGATTGTCACAGACGAGGATTCCCTTTCCTTTTGACTAGTCCTGAGCTTGACTAGTTTGAACTCCTGAGGGATGGCTTCTTTTCTAAACATAATGTGAAATAACTCTGTCAGTTCCTCTGCAACTGGAGGACCTCTTGCTTTGTAGAGCTCTATAGGTATTGCATCTGATCCTGGAGCCTTTCCAGATGACAGGAGTTTTATTGTTTTCACTGTTTCAGTGGTTGGGAGCTCATCAAGCAGCGGATTACATTCAACCTGTGGTAGTCTGTTGATAGCTTCATCATTGCTAGATGATGGCCGATTAAGGACAACATAAAAGTGTTTAGCTTATCTTTTCAAGGAGCTTCTTTGTCAGTCAGAAGACTTGTTCCATCTGCACTAAGGAGTGGGTGGTTCCTGAGCTCTGGGGACCATATATTGTCTTGAGTGCATCGAAGAATTTCTTCATATCCTTTCTGTCTGCAAAGGACTGGATTTCATCAGCATTTTTGCTCAGCCAGGAGTCTTGCACGTAAGCCTAGTCTGTACTGTCTTGCATATACTGTACTGTTTGAATAGGCAGTCATACCAGATGCAGAGCTGGTATTTCTGAGGTAAGCCCTGTGTTTTTGGTGTTTCTCTTCAAGGAGTTCCTGGATTTCTTTGTCATTCTCATCAAACCAATCTTGGTGTTTGCGAGATACTGGTCTAGGGAATCGTTGACGAATGCAAAGGAGCCCACCATTACAGTGAAAGGTCAAAGACAGCAAGTGGTAGACAAGTTTCCTTACCTTGGAAGCACATTGTCAGAAGTCGTGCATATTGACGATAAAGTCAATGCCAGGATTGCCAAAGCTAGTGCAGAACATGGCCGACTACGTGGTATAAGTGGACCAGGGTTGAAATTTTATCGCAGACACAGTGCCTTGTTAGAAAAATATAGCGTCAGTCTGAAAACATTTCTGCAACAAGGTATATCGGAACCCGAATTTTACGGTGACTTAGTGTACAGATTTAGAAAAATTGTAGGTAAATCTAACTTTTTGGAGCAATTCAGAAAACTTATTAACCGTTATAAAAGAACGGGCTATAGCGTGGATATAATGCGACAGACTGCATGCCTTGCTGTCAACCCAATCATTGTTGATGGCTATGCTTCACTCTTTAATTGCACGACGGCGGTTCGGGCCTCAGACTCAATGACGGCCTCTTCGTAAAACTTTAACCAGTGTGTTGGGGCTTGACGATATGTCTTTGGCTTGGCCCGCCGTGGTTCAACTATTGGTCATTTTGTTCTTGTGTTTTTCAGTCCTTTTAGTATTGCTATTACCTCGCTTGGGGAAGAGAGAGTTAATCTTAGTGCTTTTCGTACGTGTGTTCGGTTGGTTTGTCCTTGTTTAGATTTGTCGGTTTCCTCTTCCTCCTGGGGTCTGGGAAGGGCTGCGGTTTGTGATTGTGGCACTCCCTGGACTTTTCTCTTACCTTTTTCTTTCATTTACTCTGGCATACAGTAGAATTAGCCATGACTACTCGTCTTTGTTTATTATAGTGATTAATTTGATTTTTATGTTTTCGCTTTGATGCATTGACTGAGTTGGGAGCCTTTATGCGAATTGAATTTTTATGTATTTCTGTATTAAGAGTAGCATCGGGACCCCGGGAGAATTTAGCTAGCTGTAAAAGTGCTTTAAACCCCCCGGTGGTTTGCTCTACCGACCGTTCTAAGGCGGTGCTTCCGGTGTTAGTCTTACTCTTTGTTGCTTTGTGGTTTATTCTACGAGGCGATTTGTTGTATGTCTTTCCGTGTGTCATTTTGTTCTCGTGTTTTCAGTCCTTTTAGTATTGCGATTACCTCGCTTGGGGAAGAGAGAGCTAATCTTAGTGCTTTTCGTACGTTTGTTCGGTTTGTGCTTGTTTAGATTTGTCGGTTGTCTCTTCCTCTTGGGGTCTGGGAAGGGCTGCGGTGTGTGATTGTGGCCTTCCCTGGACTTTTCTCTTACATTTTTGACTTAAAGCTACAAAGCTGTGGTGCTGCCAACACTATTGTATGCATGCGAAACGTAGACAGTTTACCAACGGAACGCCAAAAGATTGAACCAATTCCATACAAGCTGTCTTAGAAAGCTTATAAAGATTAAGTGGCAGAACAGGATTACAGACAGAAGTCCTGAAAAAAGGCAGGGATGCAGAGTGTACATACTCTTTTGAAATTGGTACAGTTAAGATGGACAGGCCATGTTACCAGGATGCCTGAGGAAAGTTTGCCAAAAAAAATCCTCTATGGAGAATTAGAAATGGGCAAACGCTCCCATGGTGGTCAGAAGAAGAGATACAAAGACACCCTAAAAGCCTCCCTCAAGGATTTTAACATACCAACAGAGTCATGGGAACAATTTGCACAGGACCGAGCAAAGTGGCGAGGCCTCATCAGAAGAGGTGCTAGTGAATATGAGGCAAAAAGAATCAGTGAAGCCGAGCGAAACGTGCACAGCGCAAAGCCAGAGCTAAGGCATCACCAACAGAGCTGTCTTACTCTGACCTCTGTTGGTCAATCTGCAACATACAGTTTAGAGCCAGAATTGGTCTAATCAGCCGTCTTAGAACAGTAGCATTTCTCGCATGTGATAAAGACTGGTCATTGTAAGTAATGACAGACCACCTATTATTCATTTGCAAAATGTAGTTTGCGACGCCCCCTAGCATCGCTTAAGCGGTATGCGATTTTCAAAGCAACCAGAATGGGCTCAATTATCCCAAAGAAAATAAAAATATAATCTGCACTATGATGAAGTACTAGTAGACGTTCTACGGCTGTCACACGGCACTTTACACCAGCTGCAGTGAAGTAAAATAAAAGTCTAAAACATTGCATGGCTGATAACAGGCTCAATATTAATGCCTGTACAAGGGCTAATGGTATCAGTCGTCGAAGGGAAGTCACTTAAATATTGATACAACTCCTAAAATGGAATTTGATGATAACAAATGACAGGAACAAGGGCAGTGCATCCTGGGCAAATACCCCATAGAGTATATCAACTTTTGAACAGAATATTGCATGTACAGAACATTTAATTCCAAATATCTTCAACAGTTGAAATTGTTTTGTGTCGCTTATCTTCTTTTAGACTTTTTCAAATATTAGAACTTTTGTTGTGTATGGTAACTAAGTAGTTCCAAACAGTAGAAGATTAAGCAATATTGTTTGATACTATGAGACAGCGATAAGTTCTCGATTCTCTGGGCGTAGTAAATCGAACAGCAAAGTGAATAGTGGTATGAATCTTCTACTTGTCCGAAGGGGCAAAGCGGAGAATCAGATATTTTTTTAAAGAACAGTTCATTGTTAAGACATTTATGTTTTGTTTGGGGACGTGTAAGCAAAATTTGTGTTTACATATCACCTGTCACGGTTTGAATAATTCTTGAAAGAGGTAACCGAACTAGATCGTTTTGCTTCATCGGGCAAAATGTTCCATTCCCTTACAACAGAAGATAGAAAGGAGTAGTAATATAGATTAGTTCTGTTATTTGTCTGCATTTCGGAGGCTGTATTGGGATAGATTCTTAACTGACTGTGGCATTGAGGAAGACAGAGGACGGAGTTAAATCGTTACACCTTTTATAGATTAGGACGAATTGATGATGTTCTTGTCTCTTTTCAAGTGTAACTCAAGCTTCCTTGATTGTCAGATCTTTTGTCTTCATGGAGCAAGATTCATTGTTTCTTCTGTACAAAGCACTAGTACGACCACATGTGGAATATGGAAATACAATATGATACGTTTTTTAGGAAAGATATTAAAAGTGTTGCAAGTATACAGAAGTGAGCAAAAAACACTAATCCCACAACTTGAGTACCTTATGTATATTGAAAGACTAAGGATATTGAAATTACCTACCCTAGCACAACGCAGGAGTAGACGAAATATGTTGCAAACATTCAAAACAAACGGAACAGAGAATATACCTTCAGACAGAGTTTACGATGGTTGTTAACAATCGACCCAAAGTATACGTACACCAAAATTTTCTTAAGATTCTTGCCCACCTGATTATCATCGTGCGTTAGACGGATCAACCAGTTAGTGCGATATGAAACCCACGACCTGTTGTTTCCGAACCGAACACTATTCCCAAAGTGACCGTTTTTGGTTGATTATCGATCAACCCAACGTTACTAAAGAATCTAAGTTATGTTGCAGTTGTCCACGTGACTATCGCTGACCAATAAAGTTAAATCACGCAAACAACGTTTGTACGAAATCCAGATAATGATTAATTATAGCCGCACTTTTCTTGTCGCTGTGACGTCAGAGTGCAGTGTAAAGAGGGTTATCTGTAAAACTTTGGCTGGGATTAGTGCTGGGACACTGGCAAACAGTGCAGACCCAGATCAGAAGCCTCAGAACGCGGTGTCTGATCATCGTCTGCACAGTTTGCTTAAATTACAGGAAGTTTAGGGTTAAATGAAACAGTCTTAAGTCCCCATTCAGGGCCATTTCCCCAGCTTACTTTCAGAGACAATCGACTCAGCAGTCAGTGCTTTGATTCAATGTTGCTACAGAGTCTGCTACACGTGGTCATACTTTAACGTGTGGCAGGGTAAATTTCAAAGTCGGGAAAAACTTTTTACTTTCATTAAACGCTACATACGTATTTGGTCTCAAAATAATGCTTATGATTCACAGCATATCAAAATCTTTATACTTTAATATTTTAACTTTTGTCGCAATAGTTCGAAACTTCATAAAATTTTAGTTTGCATTTCAATTACCGTAAGTGTTAATCCTCAAGGATACTTATCATTATCGCATAAGGGATTTAATTGTGTTAAGAATAAGAATTGCTCGGCTTCTGACAGGCAAGCCATTCAAAATACCCCGGCAGACATTTCAGTTGTACAGGTCTGCACCTGACGGCGGATATAGCCATCAGTGTCAAATTTAAGCCTTCTAGCGAAGAAGGTTTTATATCTTTTATACGATAACGTGTTTTTTAAACATTATTTCTGATATTATTCAGTATATCAGCAAACCAACAATCTACAAATATACAGAAAGAAATCCAAAAATGTATCAAAAAAAATATAAACATAAATATATGGATATAATATTTTTATTGTTTTATTGTTTTAGTTTTTATTATTTATTTATTTGAAATTTCGCTACATAACATTTAACAAGGAATTATCAATTCATGATTGGAATGCCCTACATTTCTACAATCAGTTCTTATAAATGCTAAAGATAATCATGATTTCAAATCCAGACTGGATTTCTCAATTATATATCAATACTATTGTAAGAACCATACTTTCTAAAACAAAACAAAAAAAAAAAAAAAAAAAAAAAAAAAAAAAAAAATAATAATAATAATAAAAGAAACTTCAACAAACAAACAAAAACAAAAAACTAAGAAAAACACAAGTTAGGACATAAATCAAACCTACGTGGTTGGAAAATTGGTTTTGTTCATCATTCATTTAAGCTAATTTTCCGGGATTCCAACCCTCGCCCTCAGCTTCCGTTGTGGTAAAAACATATATTTGTTCGGCTCCTGTGCAGATCTTCAACTCATCCTTGAATCAGCATCTCAGACGATGTGCAGCAAAGAAAAAGTTCTGCCCCTTTGTAAGTTATTAAAAACAAGTCATAACCGCTGCATAACTTGTAAGGCGCTGAAGAAATGCTCACGAAACCTGGTTGAGACATTAATCATATCACACGAGCCGCAACGTCAGAAAACGTACCTTCGGACACGTGCGCCAGCGAAGATTCAGATCAGCCTGCGCATTCTTGCTGTCAGATCAGAATCTTCACTGGGTGAATTTTGGATAGCCAAAGATGCAAGGTTTCTTCATGCTGGCAACGAAAACTCTGATCATATTGCGCGGATGTTTTTCAGGTTGCCCCTTTGAATGCGTGTGTATAAATTTAGATAAGTTTTTAAACTTTAAAGATGTTGACGGTAGAGTCGGGAAACCTGGTAGAAAAATAAATAAAACTCTTTCGGAGAATGAACAACAAGCAAGAACTGTGACTCTACTTTTCTTTTAAGTCTCGCTACGGCGTAGGTGAGACAATTTGTTTTTAGCATAATTTTCTGTCTATCTATCACAAAAATGCCCGCTCATTATTTCCTAAACCCTTCTATTGTTTTTATTTCACTTGCCGCAATTGTCCACCATATCAACACGATGTGTAGAACCCAGGACCAATCCATTTCGAGTCAAGGTCAAAGGAAAACTGAAGGTCAAACGTTTGTGGCCTGTATTGCGTGTCCTCTCCATTTTTTCTAAAGACATAGGTGGATTGTCATGATACTTAGTAAATTGCATATTCCCGGCGGAGGGAACATATGTTTTTAGCGTATCAGTTTGTCTGTCCTTCTGTTCTTATCGTCATCACAAATCATGTAGTGCATGCTACATGTCTCCAGAAAAGTTGCCAGATTTTCCATGCATTAAACCAGATGACACAGCTGTTCACCATATCAAGTTTAGGGTACAAAGAGCATTTTTTCCGGTATTGTTACTTTCATTTGTTTAAGAATGGCTCGTCTAGAGATACGTATGTCTAAGGACAATACATTTTACTTAGATATGTTAACATGATGTAAACGGTATCAACCCACGTAATGGCACAGTTTGATCACGGCATTTGCCTACAAGATTACATGTACGCCGACCAAAGATCCAGTCTGATCAGTCTTTGCCGGGCATTAAACCAGATGACACAGTTGTTCGTCATATCAACTTTAGGGCACAGAGCAATTATTTTTGTTTCTGGAGAAATGAAGGGTTAATATTTTTTGTTCAAGAATGGATCGTCTAGAGTTATGACTAAGACCTATACATTTTACTTAGACATGTTAGCATTATGTTATCGGTATCAACCCACGTATCGACGCGACCACGGCATTTGCACACGGCTTTAGTCTACAAGATTGCATATGCGCCCAACAAAGACAATCTAATCAGAGTCTTCATCGGGAACTCAGTGGGAAGCTGAAGATCCAAAGCGTCTTCAGGTTGAATATTATATTCAGCTTTTCAGATGCGCAGACTGATCTGAATCTTCGGTAGGCGCACGTGCAATCGTGTTGAAAATGCTGTACCCCGGCTCAAAAATAAATGGGTCGTGTGAAGTGAAAAATTGCCTGCGAACATGCACAAAAATATATAAGTAAAGATACTCAGGAAATGCCAAAATCACGACGCACAGCCTTTCTCCCAAGGCACTAAACGAAGAAGTTATCCCAAGGCACTAAACGAAGAAGAGATGATAAACAAATAAGGACATTACAAGCGCCGCATATGAAATCACAGACACACCAACAAAGAAGATTTACAACAGAGGAACCGCCTTGGAACGTCAGTAGGAAAACTACGTGGGGCTTAAACTAGTTTTTCTTACTCGGATCATCGCCCTTAATCCCGATGCAGTTCCAAATTTAAATTAGTTTTCCTCACACGGAACCTCGCTCCTGATGCAGTTCCAAATTACAAATATATGTTCGGTCCGCATAGGGGTCCTCTACCATATCTGTAAAATATCAGAGTAAAACACATATAATAAAAAACGCTGATTAACAAAGCAAAGGGCTCAATGACGATCTGAAGCCAACACACAATACACAACACACAACACACACAACCACACACAACCACACATACACACACACACACAGGACCACGATATCATCTGCTATTCATTTATACATTCTGTAGTATTTCTATTAGGAGATAGTTCAGGTCCTGATTAGAGTGTGCATATGCGCAGGCTGATTTGGGCCTTCACTGTCCATATATCCCCGAAGACAGGTTTTGCCTGGCGCGGACCAAATGAACTTATTCAGGAAAGACAACATTTCCCGGAGCACCGAAAGAAGAAGAGATGAGATACAAAGAATAATAAGACACAACGGCAGTTACAATAACTGACATACAAAGGAAAACTGCAACAGATGAACCATCTTAGAAAGGTCAGCAGAGACAAGTACTGAGGGCTTAAATCAGTTGTATTCGATCGAAACCTCGTCATTAATTCTGATGTACCTCCAATGTAACTAGAATTGCGTTTGTAATGCACTATGCCCCCAATTATACGTGTATCGATACAAAAGCTGTGACGTACGGACGAACGGACGGACAAGCTCAAAGCAATATGCCCTCCCAACCTTTTCGAAGTTTGGGGCATAAGATATGTGTTCTGGGCCCCATATGGTCCTCTAACTCGTCCGTGAAACATCATATAAAACGCAAATAATCACAAAACTGCAATTAAACAAAGTAGAAGACTCAATAGCGATCTGAAGTCTGGGCAAAAGAAAACTACAAGTTTGACTAGCTGGGTCCGACCACAGACAGCAATAACCAAGCGCCAACCTTCTGAGACAGATAAAGGAAAGTAACTTTAGGCAGTTTGAGGCTCTACTCACCGTCATGCAATTATAGAGGGTGGAAAAGTTATCAACAATAAGTGGGTTAAAATCCATGCATGCAGTTTAATAACATATTTTTCTGTAACAACTAACACGCTTTTTGATCTCACTTCAGAGGTTAATCAGGACAGAGTATAACCTTAATCCAATGAATTATTTTTGATCATATCCGAAGAAAAATTGTCTTACTGTGACAGTTTCGGTTCTCATCGAGAACCATCATCAGACTGTGACTTGACGTCGTGATGTCACGAGGTTTAGACTTATTATCACAAGGCCTCAGGTTGTATGTTCCACTGGGACCGTAACATCATGAGATCAAGGTCACAGTCTGATGTTGGTTCTTGATGAGAACCGAAACTGTCACATTAACTGAAAATTCTCTTCTTTTGGATATGATAAAAAGAATTCATTTGAATTAAGCTTTTTAATCTGTTACAAAAATCAGTATTACCAACAATACAAATGAATTTATAGACTAAGTCGCCATAACATTCGGGTTCCGTTAGACCTTTATATAGAAGATACATAAACTTAATTTGCATTGGCGGCCATTTTGGTTAGGCCAAAAGACAGCTGAAAGTATATTTCGCGGACCCTCGCTACCGTCCATCGAAAAGTGTGACAACTGGACGGAAAGTCCGCAAACGATCGCGAATATCCGCGGACGCTTTGCTATGCTAGACACAGTCCTGATGTCGTAATCAACCTAATGTTTTAATAGGTCTTTTATACGGAAGCGAAGCAACTCTACTAATGCAAGTATTGTAGATATATTCGGAGTATTCCTTCTTTTGTTTCCTGACTTGAAATTGCTAGCTGATACCAATGACATCCCCTACATTGTAGCAACTACACATGTAGACACTGTAACAAACATATAGGACAAAATAACACAGCCAGTCATAACATTCACATACATGTTAATATTTGTATACGCATATATTGAAACTATAATTGACGATACCCAGGAAATGCCATAATTCCGAAGCACAGCCTTCCCGAGGCAACAAAATAAGGGGTGATGAATAACAAGCAATGACACAATAAGGAAAATACTATCGGTTTGTTGTTTGCTGAATTTATACGGAGAGTGGGAAAGGTTAATGGTTCGGCAATTCCATTATCAAATACTTGCTCTGTACAGAATGAATGAATTCTCTAATCCTTTTCTTGTGAAGTGAAGCAAGGTTTTGTGTTAGCAAGATCCCTATTCATAACGATCTTTTATGCTTATATGATCGAATGCTTACTTGTGTGCAGAATGAGTGTATTCTCTTTTCTTTTTCTTGTCGCTGATGGAGTGAAGCAAGGATGTACGTTAGCAACATTCCTATTCAACATGATGTTTCTGCCACATTTGTTCCCTATATGAGACGATTATAGGCCAAAAAAAAGTGCAGACAGACATACTTGGCGCGTTTCTCTTTCTCTTTGCTGATGACATGGCAAACCGCCTCATCTAACTTAACCATTGTCCTGCTGAACCCGGATGTATCATGTCTTTGCAAACAGTGTAGATCCAGATCAGTTGGCTTCTGAAGAAGCTAACTGATCTAGATCTGCACTGTTTGCCATTAAGTATGTTAATTTATAGCAACAATCCAGATCAAGCAATCTGACTGGCTGAAAATTAGAAGTGGTTGTGGCATCTTTATTCAGCAGGACAAAGGTTAAAGATGCAGATGCAAGAAAGTTTGTATGCTTCTTCACAATCGTACGGCAAATACGACAACTACGACCTAATCAATAGTTCTATACACATTGGAGCGACCTACAGTCGGCGCCTGGAAATACATACATTGACAAAATTCCGAGAAAGGTGAGAAATTGAAGCAAGAGGACCATGATGGTCCTATATCGCTCACCTGAGTAAACAACTTTGCATATTTACTGTTGAAGTTTCAGCCAAGTTCACTGCTCTAAGATCTTTGTATATATTTTATAGTCCTGCACCCCAGCGGCCATGTTTTTTTCATGCATCATGATGGCTTGAACTGAATATTGAAAGAGGGTCACCAAAGGAACAATTCTGCCGTTATATTGAAATTGGTCCAGTGGTTTCTGACAGAAAGATTTTTAAAATAGCTTATATAGATATATAGGGAAATTAAGCCCCACCCCCTAACGGCCATGTTTTTTGACAAATCATGACAGCTTGAATAAACCTGGTAGAGGGTCACCAAAGAAAAAGTCCTGCCAAGTTATATTGAAATCGGTTTAGTGGTTTCTGACAAGAAGATTTTTAATGTTTTCTATTTAGATATATTGGGAAAATAAGCCCCACCCCTAGCAACCATAGTTTTTAACGAATCATGATTGCTTGAACAATCTTGGTAGAGGGTCATCAAAGCAACATTCCTGCCAAGTAATATTGAAATCAGTCAGGTGGTTTCTGACAAGAAGAACTTTAAAGTTTTCTATACAGATATATACGGAAAATAAGCCCCGCCCCCTGACGGCCATGTTTTTTGACGTATCATGAGGGCGCAATCTTGGTAGAAGGTCGCCAAAGCAACATTCTTGTCAAGTTACATTGAACTCAATCCAACGGTTTCTTACGAGAAGATGTTTGAAGTTTTCTATATAGATATATAGGGAAGATAAGCCCCATCCCTAGCGGCCATGTTTTTTGACGAACCTTGACGGCTGGAACAATCTTGGTATAGGGTCACCAAAGCAACATTCCTGTCAAGTTACATTGAACTCGAGCCAACGGTTTCTTACGGAAAATTTTTTAAAATTTTCTATATAGATATATAAAGAAAATATGTCCCGCCCCCTAGAGATCAAGTTTTTTGACGAAAAATGACGGCTTGAACAATCTTGGTAGAGGGTCACCAAAGCAACATTCCTGCCAAGTTATATTGAAATTGGTCCATTGGTTTCTGACAAGAAGATTTTTAAACTTTATAGATATATAGGGAAAATAAGCCCCGCCCCCTGGCGGCCATGTTTTTTGACAGATCATAATAACTTGAACAATTTTGGTAGAGGGTCAACAAGGAAAGATTTCTGCCAAGTATTAATGAAATCGGTCCAGTGGTTTCTGACGAGAAGATTTTTAAAGCTTTCTATATCTATAATAATAATGAGCCCAGTCCCCTAGCGGCCATGCTTTTTGACAAATCATGACGGCTTGAACAAATTTGGTAGAGGATCACCAAGGAAATATTTTTGCCTAGTTATATAGAAATCGGTCCAGTGCTTTCTGACATGAAGATTTTTAAAATTTGCTATATAGATATAAAGGGAAAAGAAAAGCCCCACCCCATGGCGGCCATGGTTTTTGACGACGCATGACGGCTTGAACAATCTTGGTAGAAGGTTACAAAAGAAACATTTCTGTCGTGTTATATTGAAATCCGTCCAATGGTTTCTGACAAGAAGATTTTTAAACTTTTCTATATAGATATATAGGGAAAATAAGCCCCGCTCCCTGGCGACCATGTTTTTTGACGAATCCAAATGTCTTGAACAATCTTGGTAGAGGATCACCAAACGTACATTTCTGCAAAATTATATTGAAATCGGTCCAGTGATTTCTGACAAGAAGATTTTTAAAATTTTCTATATAGATTTATAGGGAAAATAAGCCCCGCAGCCTGTCGGCCATGTTTTTTTCACGAATTCAAATGGCTTGAACAATCTTGGTAGAGAATCACCAAAGGAACATTTCTGCAAAATTATATTAAAATCGGTCCAGTGGTTTCTGACAAGAAGATTTTTTAAGTTTTTAGTTAAAAAAATCTATTTTTAGCTCATGTGACCTAGATATGCAATGGACCGGAACAATTTGAACAACTTTGAAAGAGGACCAATCAAGGATCATTCCTGTGAAGTTTGGTCAAAAGCTCACCTTCAGTCTTCGGCTCAGGTGAGCTAAAAAGCCGATACATTTACTTACTTTGAATTAACACTCTTAACGGCTGTACAGATAGATTCTGAGGTGAGTTTCAGGAATGAAAACGGCAGAGTAACCATCGGTATGGTACGTAGAAACTTATGGGATCAAACAGGAATTCCATTGTTTACAAAACTGTAAATATACAAGGCTTGGTATTGTTGAGTTTTCCTGTAAACTTGTGAGACATGCCAAATTGTCTTATAAAGCTGCTAATGATATAATCGAAACAGGATCCCAGATAAAGAAGCGATGTCGAGGGCCTCCAAGGTCATTGGAAGCAAGCACGTTTCAGTTGGGCTTATCATGTGACATTTCTGAAGAGAGCTTAAGAATGGACCAAAAAACATCCGAAAGGTGAACAGAAGAAACTTTACAAGACAGCCTGAGAAACTTCCCTAAAGGACTTTTAGGTGACTGGATACACTGGATACACGGTAGATTTTCTGCCATTTTGTACAAAGGGAGATCATTTTTATGACTTCCTGTTTGCTTACCTGCACACTTACTTCCTTCTGGAAAAGGTATCTACTCTAAAAAGGAAAAAAATCCTCCCTTGGAAGTGAATACCTTACTTTTTTGAATAGACCCCTTTTCATAATAGAAGCAAAAGCAACTTTACAGAGTTACCTCCCCTAAAGTATCCAAAGAGGCTGTTATATTTCATCGTTAGCGACCCGAAAGGATTCCTTAAGGCTGATAATGGTCCTGTATAAATTTAAGTAGAATACAACCTGTAATCATAAAATAAAAGTCAAAAAGAATTGCCTGGGGAAACAAAGAACACTCAAAAACACGAAAATCGGAGGCTTGGTTTGAATGAGTCTCTTCATATGCAATACTATAGTTTGCGAGGCTGCATACGGCCCCCCTTGCCCCCCCCCTCCCCCACCACCCACCCTCTAGCGCCGGCTTAAGCGGTAATCGATTTTCAAAATAACCTGGAGTGAGTTGCATAAAGAAAGCGCTTTCAGGTAGTGCTCTGTAGCGATTTGTTCTTGCTATGCAACGGTCCATTTGATGGGAGCGCTTTTTAAAATATCTGCCAAAATGACACGATTTTCAAACTGGGAATTTCTCTTAAAAAGCTAGCGGTGCTTGCTTCAGCGATTGGTTTTGTGTTCTATGATCATTTATGCACAATGCACTTCATCCAAAAACAACTATAACAAAAAAAAAACAAAAAAAAAAAAAAAAAAAAAAAAACATTTAATTTCTTAAACCGGGCACTGACTACGTCGGGCGCCGCCATTTTGTTTTGTCTGGTTGCTATGCAATGTTCTGTTTCAGACAGCGAGTCAGCTCTAAACACAGTTATGAAGCGCCACGAAACGCTTTTTGGTAACGTACCGTTGCATAGCGAAGCGCTACTAAGCGCTTTGTAACGCTCGCCTTATGCAACTCATCCCAGGATGGGCTCAGTGATCCCAGGGGAAATAAAATATAACCTGCACTATGATGATGTACGAGAGGGGGGGGGGACTTTTTACGACCGCCACACGGCACAGCACCACCTACAGTGGAGTAAAATAAAAGTCAAAAAGGTTTGCCTTTGGAAACAAAGAACACACAAAATTACGAATATCGGAGACTGGGTATGATTGAGTCTCTTCATATGCAACACTGCAGTGAGCTGAGTTGGCAGCTGATCTCGAGTTTTGTTCAATATATGATCATTAATGTGTAACTGCTTGTCTCTGGTATTATGTTATGAGAAATAAATAGAGTCTTGCAACATGGGAATATTGAATAATTAAAAGCTTGACAGTCTGATCAGGGCCTTCGCAGTCAGCTAACAGAATTATTGGATACTACATAATGTACGGATAGAGAGCAAAGGTCCAGAGATGATACTTTACGTATGCGCATGATGACCTGAATCTGTTCTGTGCGGAGGCATTTTGGATAAAAGAGTGTATTTCCAGTACGTACCAAAGCGATACAGTCGCACTTTTTTCAATCACTAAGTATAATAATTGATGAGCCACGCCAAGGAAAATGGGTCAAAATGTATATGCGAGAACCACACTTTCAGAACCGTTATAAAATAGCAGTTAAATGCTTGCTGTTTAGAAATAGATTCTAAATGGAATGATCCTTGAGAGTAATGAAAACAGTCTCAAAACAGAAACCAGCTAAAGTTTCCCGTTTTCTAGGTCAGACTTACTACTTTCAGCCAGTTAGTACTAATCATAAACCCAGCAATAACACAGTCTCAAAACTGGGAACAGCACAAGTTTTAAGTTTTCTAGGCCAGACTAGCTTTTTTCGGCCAATTAGGCGTCATCGTTTTGTTTTCAAATATCAACCGGTGTCTTAATAGACAATAAGCATGATAAGAGTCATCACCTAACTTCGCGCCTCTGAAGCTGATTGTGGTAGTTGGGGTTAGAATACTAAGATAAGTGTCAGGGTTTGGATCTGATCTACACTTTCGTAGTATCGGAACTTCCAGATATCCTGCCTAAACGGTTCTTGCATGACAGTGCGAAAATGCAACACAGATCTCATTTCTAGCAAACCTAACCGTAACTTTATTGTTTTTATACCCCGGCACACGATAGTGGCAGTGTATTATGGTATCACGCTGGCTGTCTGCGTGTCCGTCCGTCCGTCTGTCGTACTTCAGTCCGTCCGTATTTTCGTTTCCGGATGATAACTTGAGAAAATGTTAATGGATTTTCACCAAACTTGGTGTGTGCATTGATACTGTAGAGATCTGGTTTGTGATTGTTAACGGGCAAATTTTGTTCATATTTAACAAAGTTATCTGCCCGCGATATGCACGGATTTTCATTTACGGATGGTAACTTTAGTAAAACTTTAATGTATTTTCACCAAATTCGGTGTGTGCATTGATATTGTAAAGATCTGGTTTGGGATTGCTGATGGGCAAATTCCGTCAATTTTTGACAGTTATCTATCCGCGACATGTCCGTATTTTCATTTCTGGATGATAACTTTAGTAAATATCAATAGATTTTCACCAAATTTATTATGTGCATTGCATTGATGTTGTGGATATGTGTTTTTAGATTACTAATGGGCAAATCATCCATTTTTGACAGTTATCTGTCCGCAATACATTCGTAGTTTACTTTCAGGACAATAACGAGTAAATCTCTTTGGATTTTCACCAAATTAGATTTGTGCATCCATATTGCCGAGATCTGCTTAGGGATTGCTCATGGGCGCATTCGTCCATTTTTGACAGTTTTCTACCCGTGACAAGATAATCACAGGGTATTATCGTTTCACGTTTTATTTACCTCGGTAACTGTCGAGCCGTCAGAATATTGCGCTATGGTTCTGACTCGATTTCTTGAATGTCTGACAGTTCGTCCGGACACTGATATGATCATTTGTCACTGAGCATGGCATCAACGTTTCTTCGATATGTCTCCGTAACGTTAAAAACGTGCATTTGGACATGTGCGCTCAGCGAAGATACAGATCTGCGTTCACACGGTCTGAACAAAATCTTCTGTGGACGCATTTTGGATAACCAAGGATGCCATTACAAAAACAGGCCTATTCAAATATATAGAAAATTTCACCTCCAAAAACGGAAAATTTTCAGATTAAAAACTCTGATTCTTTCCATATTACTGGTCAAAACATAGATTGTGGGTACTCGTTAGAAGAGTACCCACAATCTATGTTTTTAGCAAAATAAGAAAAATAATGTATACCCTGTAAACCCCAGTTTTACTATATAAAAGTGGGGTTTAAGGGGGTCAAAATTATATAGGCATGTTTTCGTGATGCAAAGTTTCTTCATACGGAGAAAGAAGACATTTGTCAGACTGCGCGGATGCGTAGGCTGATTGGAGTCTTCATTGTGCGCACATATTAGAAGGTAGGGATTTCATGTTACGTCTAATATGTTTTACAGGAAGAAAATTTCAAAATGTTGTTCTCCAAAAGCAGAAAACGTACCAACGTCAGCAGACACCGATTTGAATCCCAAGATAACTAGACCGCGCAGCATGTCTCCCGCATTATCTAATAATCCAATCCAAGGTGAAGATAATTTAAATCGCGAATTACAAAGTCGGAACGAAGGCGATTATCTGTACGGAGCAATAGAAGGAACTTCTGCGACCACACAAGAATACGCGGAGCAAACAGATAGAATTGTTAGACCAGATCAAACGTTAAAGAGAGCTGCTGGATCCTCAGATCGCACAAATGGTGAAATCGATGAGACAACTAATGCATTTTCAGAGATAGTGTCTGCTGCTCTAGTAGACACACATTTGTAACAGCTGATGAGTCTTACAAAATTCCAGGGCCCATGCAGTTGTTCAAAGCGTCGTTAGCTTAACGAGCTCGTTAAGGGTCATTTCGTTAACTATTTTAGCAGATTCAATATACAATATTATGATATTTTTTGCTGAAAAAATGTAAGTAGTTTTTGCACTGCAAAAGCTACTCACATTTTTTCAGCAAAAATAATTCCAGCATATTCGCGTATCACTCGATGTAAATTTTAACGAATTGTTAACTAATGACATTGTTAGCTTTGAACAACTGGGCCCAGATGTGCATAATGCAGTAATACTTTTCAACAGCGTGTCAGGACAGCGGTACATAGCACAAGCTAAAAGCAAGGATGGATCTGATGGATTTCTGGAGTTACACATTTAATATTAGGCATGTTGCAAGACATTTTGCTGGTTTTAATACCGTATTTGCCAGAAGAAAAACTGGAACAGACGAAGTATTGGAACAGAGATACCTGAGCAATGTAGACCGAGATCAGACGACGCCAGTAGTAAGGGCTGTCGCTATGGGTACTGACGCCAAAACGCGTAACTGGGCTGCTACACTGTTTGTGCCTATCCAAGAGATTTCGACGCAACAACAGGTTGTATAATTGACGATAAAATTTAGGACAGGTATGGTAAGACAGTGGTCCAATATTTCGGGTAAATACGATAGTAATATTCAAAGCGTCGTGGCTATATTTACGGTCAACTGTCATTAGCCAAAAAAAAAAAAAACAAAACAAAAAAACTGTTAAATTGGCTATTTACAGGTAACTTAAATTATATCGGGTTCAGTCGCTACTGGTGCACTGTTTATACTCGCGAGCATTTTAAAATATATATGCTACTTGATCTTGATTAGGAATTCGAAGAAAAACCGGGGAATAAATGTTACAGGGATGAGATTTTACTTTCCACCCAGCTAGCATTCTACGTAAATCTACATCGGGCCGTCATCGGCCCGTCAGCTACCCTGACGGGCCGATGACGGCCCGATATAGATTTACGTAGAATGCTGACTGGGCAATACCTATGACCAACATCAAGACAGATCCGACACGATCGAATTGCTGAAAAAAGAACAAGCACAAGTAAAGAGGCATCGAGTATAATGCGACAAAAGCGGAAAACTAAAACGATAGCTATTTCCTAGTTATTGGCTACCAGACCTACTGTCAAAGACTACCAGACCTACCATCAAAACAAAACCATTTCACATACCTACCATAATAGGAACACTTTTTTCTATCAAAATAATTACGCACCTTTTTGTCTAAAAATGTAAAGATATAAAGGGTACGTTTATAAGTATGAATAATTCATACAACTGAAATAACACATTGAGCATTCGACATTGTTTTAAGCGAAATAAAAACTTTGATGCATTTGATATCCAAACAATATCGAAGTTGCTATTTACGGTTGATTGTATAAAGCAAATTTAACATTTGCTTGGCTAATGACAGTTGACTGTAAACTGTCAGTTTAACGTTTTATTTTTTTTGTTTGTTTTTGTTTGCTATTGAGAGTTGACTATAAATAGGCAACTTAATGTTAAATGGCTGTTGATAGTTTACTGTATATAGCCTCTTCCTAATAATAATAATAATAATAATAATAATAATAATAATAATTGTAATAGCAGTATAAAACGAATATTGTTGCGGTTAACCTAATAAGAATAAGGGATTATGCATGTCATCTAATTGGAGCGCAGATCTGGCACATGGCGCTCATGCCATATGCAAACCGTGAAATCCCAGATCCGCCAGCGCATCAAGACATATACCGAAGCCCCATTATGAGAAACGAAACGATGACTAACGTCATGACATTACAACGACGTAAATGTGACGTTGTATAAACGCCATGTGCCCATTAGGAAAGCTCCAGGCCTAACAGCGACATTACCGTCGTTATTTTCTACAGCACTCAATAATCTTGTAAGCGGACAGCGAAGGAATTCTTGCAGTCTGATCTTGGTCTTCGCTGCCCGCGTATGCTCAAAGACACATTTGCTCATGGCAAGGCTCAAGCCCTGGGCTTAATGGCAGTGCCGATTGGGGAAAAAAAAAAAAAAAAAAAAAAAAAAAAAAAGAGAAAAAACCCAAAAACACTGACATATAGGAAAATATTTAACACTTAGCATGCTGGGTAAAAATATTAGCAGATGACAGTTTGAAATATGTTTCTTTTTTACTCAGAAAATTAGAATGACATTTAATGCAAGGCAATTTGCATGAAATGTCTTAGCCTGTTTTCTGGGAAAATTAAAAAAAAATGTCGCCAATTTGTCGCCTGCTGATCGTTTTCAGAGGGTAGTAAAGGTTAACGATACAGGTATCTCTTCACATCCTCTTCAAAGGTATGGAGGTAAACGGAGAAGTGTTTAGATAAATACAAATGAAAAAATGTAAATGGATTCCCACGAAGCAAACCCTCCCGAGGCACCAAACGAAGGAGATAAGAGATACAAATAAGAACAACAAAAGCGCCACATATGGACAACCACGGACGCACAACAAAGAAGAATTGCAACAAAAGAACCGCCTTAGAACGGCCAGTAGGGGATGGGTAGGTGTGGGAGGGGGTAGGGGCTTAAACCGTTAAACCGGTTTTATTCGCGCAAAAAACTCATACTTAATTTTGATAGAGCTCAAATTACAGATACATATTTAGTGCGCATAGGAGTCCTTTACCTCATCCGTGAAACTTCACAATGAAACGCATATACAGTCGAACCTCAATGGCTCGAACATCTTTGGGACCATGGAAATTCATTCGAGACATGGGTAGTTCGAGCCACTGAGGGTTAATCATGGCACCAGTTCAGGAAGCAACTAGCTATAATTTAGGGAAATATTTTCGATTTTCTACACAATGATTGTATGTTGAGTGTACTCATTAGAATTGCCTCGATTAGGCGATTCTAATGAGTACACACAACATACACTTCCATGATAAAATAAGAAAAAAAAAGCCCTAAATATTTGTTTTCTTGAGCTATTGGAAGAATTTTGTTCGAATCATCCACGGTAAACGAGCCATCCGTGTTCGAGCCATTGAGGTTATACTGTAATCAAAACCACTGTAAAACAAAGCAAAGGGCTCAATGGCGATCTGAAACCAGAGGACAATAAAATCACAAACAGGATCACGATGGGCTAATGAATTCCTGTATTTCTACACCATACATGCCATATCTCACACTGTGAGATAAAATCTCACAAAATTTGGCTTATCTGGGAGGCGATTCCCAGTTTAATTCAAATCTCACAGAATTTTCAGACCATTTTACAAAAGATTTTATGAAGAAATAAACATAAATCACACGGTTGGTTTTTTTTTCAAGCTTCTTACAAGAAAAAATGACTTCAGACTATACCGGGGGAGCTCCAAAGTGATGTGCAAGAAAATCTCACAGACTTTTGTTAAATCTCCCTTAAATTTTTGCCTTGTCTTACAGATTTTAGTCGACAGCGTATGGCATGTATGCTACACGGATTTCTGCATTCTTCTTATTTTTTTGTTGTTTGTCAATTGACTCACTATAATTCCATATCATAAATACGAGTCATAAATGTAACAACCGTTTACATAAGTGAAATGGATATCTATATTACTAAATAAATAAATTGTACGATTTGTCGAGATAGCGGTAAAGATTACCAGCGGTTTTTCAACACTGATTCGTCAGTATATTCCCTTTGTGCCTGATTTGTTTTTAGTTTAAGACATTTATTTTCAAATTCTTCCCAAGTATCTGAGTCTCACACAAATTTTTCACTTATAACTATATAGTAACAGAACCCTTTACGAATTTTCTACCTATACACAAACTGCGTCTAACGGATCTCAGCTTAGCTGTGCACCTCCATGATATTTTGGAAACAAACGCAGACGCAGATTGACCTAACTGCTGACCTTCATGTTCAAATCACGTGCACATTGGAAATAAACCAACCTTCATCCAAGTACATTGCTTGCCTTCTGATGTCTGTAAACGACGAAGCTGCATCACGAAAACATGCCTATATAATTTTGACCCCCTGAAACCCCACTTTTATATAGTAAAACTGGGGTTTACAGGGGTATACATTATTTTTTCTTATTTCTGCTCAAAAACATAGATTGTGGGTACTTGTTAGAATCGCCTCGCCGAGACGGTTCTAACGAGTACCAACAATCTATGTTTAGAGCAGAAATATGAAAAAATATCAAAATTCTTATCTGAAAATTTTCAGTTTTTGGTGGTGAAATTTTCAATATATTTGAATAGGCGTGTTTTCGTAATGGTATACCGAAGGAAAGAACAATGCATATAAAGCCTAAAGGTCCACGACATTAAGAAAATTTTTGTTTCTTGAAAATGCTTTTATTTCAAATTGCATTGTAAAATCTACCCAGTAAGTATTTTAATTTTGGTCAGTTGTGATAACTGTCCTCTGTGGTGCAGTAATAGGGTACTCCGCCTATCATACGAAAGGACCCGAGTCGAATCTCATCGGTGACGTTTTGCTTTTAGCTTAATTAATGTTTACTCGTTTTTTTTTTTTTCTTTTACTTTTTTAATATTGTTACTCTTGTTTGCAAACGCAGTACTTCAGTGTGATCCAGATCATATTTTGGTCAAGCAAAAACAACACTCTTATGAGCAGGGGCGTAAAATAAGTGTTTTATACGTCTTTTTTATGGGATAAATGCAGGTTGTTTTGGTTGACATGGAACACAAAACTTAGTAATGTGAATGCTGCATTTCATGAATAGTCAGATACTTGATAAGTAACACCAGCCAAGTGATAAACACTTTTACCTTTCATGGTGAAAATCAGTCAAAACCACATATTTCGAAAAAAGAGAGTTTTGTTTCCTGGCAATGCAAAAGTTTCTTTAATGATAACGTTTTTTTCTTTCTAAATTGTCACCCAGTACTTAACAAGCAAAATGATGAGAAAAGAAATTTAGGGGACTGAACTTTCTGCCATTTTTCACACGGGATGTACTTTGTGACACCCTGTTTGCTTTCCTGCACATTATGCCACTTCTGAAAAGGGTTCTTATTTAAAACGAATGAATTTGCTCCCGAAGGGAAATCGTTTTCTTTGAAAGTTGTCTCACCTGAAGGTGCAGTCGACTCTCGTTATCTCAAACTTCCACGGACTAGATGTTTGTTTGTGATAACAGTAGTTTGAGACAAAAGGCGTTGAAATTTAAAGAACATACAACAAACGAAACTAATATTGTCTTTGATTCAGTTTGACTTAAGCAGTGGTTTGAGATACCAATGTTTGAGAAATCGAGAAGTACTTGTATGTGACAATATCTCTTAAATGGTGAGGTGGCAAAATGCCCTGTTTTATCGTCAATAAACGCAATCAAATGCAAAGCTCTCCTTTTCTCTCTCTCTCTCTCTCTCTCTCTCTCTCTGTCTCTCTGTCTCTCTCTCTCTCTCTGTCTGTGGTGCAGCTGAGAAATGTCTGAACCTTGATTTTATAGTTGATTATACTCGATACCTATCATTGTTGTCCCCCGCCTTTTCGAAGAAAAGCGAGGGGACATAGCATTCGGCTTTCCGTGGTGCGTGGTGCGTGATGCGTGGTGCGTGGTGCGTGGTTCCGAGTTGGTAGTAGGTACGTACCTTGTGAGCGCAACTCCTCCTACAGTTTTGGACCGATCCTTTTGAAACTTTACAGGTGTTTTAATCATGGTCTGAAGATGTGCATGTGCTTTTTTACAGAATCCTTATTTGTTTTTATTTATTTTTTTTACATTTTTAACTTAGACTTTTTTGTGATGCGTGGTGCTTGGTTACGAGTTTGTAGTAGGTACCTTGTGGGCGCAACTCCTCCTATAGTTTTGAACCGATCCTTTTGAAACTTTACAGCTGTTTTAATCGTGGTCTGAAGATGTGCATGTGCTTTTTACAGAATCCTTAATTTATTTTTATTTTCACTTTTTTCACATTTTTAACAGACTTTTTTACATGGTTCCGAGTTTGTAGTGGGGACCTTGTGAGTGCAACTCCTCCTACAGTTTTATACCGATCCTTCTGAAACTTCACATTTATCTTAATCATGGTCTGAAGAGGAGTTACCTTGTGAGCGCAAGTCCTCCTACAGTTTTGGATCGATGCCTTTGAAACTTTTAGAGGTGTTTTAATCATGGTCTGAAGATATGCATGTGCTTTTAACAGAAACCTTAAATTATTTTTTTTTTTCACTTTTTTCACATTTTTAACTTAGACTTTTTTTGCATGGTTCCGAGTTTGTAATGGGAACCTTGTGAGAGCAACTCCTCCTACAGTTTATACCGATCCTTCTTCACAGGTATCTTAATCATGGTCTGAAGATATGCATGTGGTTTTTACAGACTCTTGATATAATTTTTTGTCAAACTTTTCACATTTTTAACTTAGATATTTTTTCATTCTTCAGTGCTATGAAAGTGTATATGTAGTAGGTACCTTGTGAGTGAAACTCCTCCTACAGTTTTATACCATTCCCACTGAAACTTTACATATATTTAACCACAGTCTGAAGATATGCATACCGAATCTTGAGGTTACTTTGTTTTACTTTTTTCACATTTTTAACTTTTAACATAGACTTTCTTATGCTTCAGTACTATGAAAGTGCATATAGTAGTAGGTACCTTGTGAGCACAACTCCTCCCACAGTTTTAAGCAAATGCTTCTGAAACTTTACAGGTATTTTGCTTGTGGTCTGAGGATATACGTGTGCTCTTGGAATCTTATGTGTTTTGATTTTTTGTTTTTATTTTTTCCACATTTTTACCTTCAAATTTTTTCCTGCTTCCGTACTTAGGTAAGTAATACAGGACCAATGGTCCTCTGGTTAACTTACTCATGTTTAACAGCTCAAATAAAAATAAGGCGGGGGACATAAATTCCCTATGGAATTTGCTTGTTAAGTCGGCGTTTGGACGCCGTCTGCGACCTTTCTTTAGTTTGACTTAATCAGTGGTTTGAGATACCAGAATTTGAGACATCGAGAGGCACTTGTATAAAAGTATTTCTCTTTAATGGTAAGGTGGCCAATATGTCCTGACTTATCGTAAATAAACGAAATCAACTGCAAAGCCCTCCTCTCTCTCTCTCTCTCTCTCTCTCTCTCTCTCTCTCTCTCTCTCTCTCTCTCTCTCTATCTCTCTCTCTCTCTCTCTCTCTCTCTCTCTCTCTCTCAACACTTAGTATGCCTGGTGAACTTCTAATTCTTTCTTCGGACAGACTCATTTCCAGTGTCAGGGATGTCTGGCTTGTTTTTTTGTATTATCACGTATTAGTGGCATTCCATTTTAATGCAAACAGTGTGGACCCTGTTCAGAGGCCGCGTTCCGTGGCGTCTGATCCGGGTCTACTTGGTTTACCAATGTCTCTTATATGGGACGCTAGGAATGACTGGGTTAACTCCTTATCATACTTAAATATTGTACAAGTCCGTTTTACTCTGTTTGTGTGTCTAAACCATGCTGAATGAGCATCAAGCAATGTTAACCATAACCAGGCGTCTGATCTTAGTCTGTACTGTTTGCTGATGTATATACGTCCGAATACTTAGGGTACATATGTTTATTATTTAAAACGTATTTGTGAGTATTGGTACTATATTATAACATCTTAACTCTTTCTCTGCCACAGGCAATAATAATAGGCTTTTTGCATAGATCCAGATGAGACGGCTCAATGAGCCGTTTCATCTGGATCTACGCTGTTTGATATTCAGTTTTTCATTTTAGAAGTAATAGTCTTTCCAAGCGTAAGTTTGTTAAAATAAATAAGCAGACGACAAATGTCATCTGATATTTGGCACCGAAAGAGTTAAGCAAATTTTATGACATTAAAAATGTTATCGTTTTTCCTGTAATACACGAGTAAGAACTTGTCTCTTAAAAAAAACTGTTTGCATGTTTTCAAGCGTCATTTATCAGTTTATATTTTTCCAACTGAACCGATTCGGTAAGTTCCGTGTTTCTCCTCATCTCAATGATTGTCTACGCCCATGTGCATAGAGGGTTATTCGACACTAAACAAACCAACTGGAAAATGTTTACAAATAATTGTTTGCCTTTAATGGATCCTAGTGAATATCTATATTAATAATAATAACAATAAAGTAACAATAGTTTGACTATGAGAGAACATGGATAAAATGAAATGCGTTACAATTTTAGTCTTGATTTCTGTTCTCAGAATACCTGGTAAGAATGATTTCTGTTAACCTTTACCATTCTATGGGCAAATTCAGCTGACGAAAACATAGATGATTGTTGTTTTGTCCAGAAAATAGGCGCTGACATTTCATGCAATTTGTCTCTTTGGTAGACATTTTTCATGAAATGTCAAAGCCAATTTTCGTCGAAAAATAAAATGTTTCAAAATGTCATCCGATGAATTGTTCTACTAAGCTTGCTAAAAATGAAACTAACTTAAGCTTTGTCAAGCAAACGTTTGATTTTAATTCCGCATATACAATAGCAAAAGCCAGGCCAGCATCTGGCATCCGCTCCACCTGACCAGGACCTCACGCACCAGCGCAGTCTGATCGGAGCATCATGCACACAAGCAATTTGATTTGGCCTACACTTTTAACCTACAGACACATATCGGATGCTGCCAATTTTGTTGACGAAAGGCTGCCTTTTGGTACACTGAATATAAGCCTATGGAACATATGAAAACACTTATGAGACTGCGGGAGATGTGCAATTACCAATAGAGAGGTATAGTCTCATTTTGTCCTTTTGCAGAGTAATAATGAGCCTATTGAACACATGAAAACACTATTAGTGTAGTAGGAACTTATTTGGCATTTTTTAACACTCGATATGATGCTCCTATGGAACAAATGAACACACTAATAGTGTAGAAGAGTCTTATTTTGTCTTTTTCTACACTCAATATGATGCTCCTTTGGAACACGTAATAAGATGCTCCTATGGAACATATGGAAACACTAATAGTGTAGTAGAGTCTTATTTTGTCCCTTTCTACTTCAATATGATGCTCCTTTGGAACAAGTAATGAGCTGCTCCTATGGAACATATGAACACACTAATAGTGTAGAAGAGTCTTATTTTGCCTTTTTCTACACTCAATATGATGCTCCTTTGGAACACTTAATAAGATGCTCCTATGGAACATATGAACACACTTATAGTGTAGCAGAGTCTTATTTTGCCTTTTTCTACACTCAATATGATGCTCCTTTGGAACACGTAATAAGATGCTCCTATGGAACATATGAACACACTTATAGTGTAGCCGAGTCTTATTTTGCCCTTTTGTACACTCAATATGATGCTCCTTTGGAACACGTAATATGATGCTCCTATTGAACATATGAAAACACTAATAGTGTAGTAGAGTCTTATTTTGCCCTTTTATATATTCAATATTATGCGCCTATCGAACATATTAAAACACTAATACTGTAGTTAAGTCTTTTTTCCCCTTTTCTACACTCAATATGATGCTCCTACAAAACCTATAAAAACACTAATTGTGTAGTTGAGTCTTATTTGGCCCTTTTGTACACTCAGTATGATGCTCCTATGGAGCATATGAAAACACTAATGAAAACACTAACACATGTAATGTAGCAGTCTTATTTTGCCCTTTTCTGTACTCAATATGATGCTCATATAAAACATATGAAAAGCGATGGCCCCGACCAGGAATCTGTGGAATAAAATAAATAGAGAACCTTTCCTCTTTTCGAGTGAATACCATAAAAATACCAGTATTTTCATGAGTGCGAAGCACTAGTGAAAATTTGAATAGTTTCATTACATGAGATGAAAATATTTATGATATTTACAAAAAAAAGAGCAAATTTTGTTTTTGTTTTATAGTTTTAGTGTTTTAGCGTCTCTGGCGTCATAACCAACTTCACCATAACAACAACAAAAAAAAAAAAAAAAAAAAAAAAAAAAAAAATTATGACGTCGAGATTGAGTGCTTACCACAAATAGAGAGAAAAATATTTCGGCAAATCAAAATAATTTTGATACCAGAATGTTTCTTACTTTCTAACTGAGAAAATGCTTGCTCAAGTTACTTAGCAGCTTAGTTTAGAAAAAAGAAATTAGAAGTGTTAAAAAATCTGAAGCAGAGGTAACATCCACTTTTGAAACAATGAAGAAAACCGAAATCATCCAAAGTGAGGAGTGAAAATATAAATCGTATCAGTCACTAGTGAAATGATACGATACCATTTCCCTAATGATTAATACCACTTTTATTTTCATTAGACATATACTTGTTACACCGCTAACTATAAAATAAAACTATATTTGATATTTGCCTGATTCAGCACACTGGCACCGTTTGATCAGAAATGTTTCAATACTTCTCGCTTGCTATGCATTTGGTATTGTTGATCCCCCAAACAATGGTCTGGTCTCTAAAGATGTACAGGCAAGGGTCCGTAGTGACACATTACTTTCCCAAGATGTTTTATTACTGGTTTTGAGTTTTAACCCATTTACTTTGCGTGGACTCTTCTATGGTTAGTAATTATTACTGCTATACTTTCATAACAATTCCTTTATCTAATACAAATAATGAGGACATTGATTAGGTGCCGCATTCTGCTGCGTCTGATCTCGGTCTGCATTGCTTACTAATTACACTTTTGGGAGTTTCCAGACTGAAATTGCTTACAGGTCAAGAATTATCTGTGAGCAACAGAAGATTTATAATTATTTCAACAATATCACTTTGAACTCAAGTGTCAATAAAAAACCGGCTCAGATGTCCGGCTAAATTTAAGCATATAAGTGAGTACTATTGTACATAGGATAGTTGCCTTAAATAACATTTGTTCAGACGAGCGCTATTGCTTCCTGTTTATCTTAAGGTTCGCTAAAACAATAAATACTACAAATCTAGATTATTACGGAACATCCTAGTTCCCAGTTTCTGTTATACAATTTTGTGTAACTTTTACCACTCTGCGCAAATTCAGCAGACGACAAATTGATAAAAGTTTTCTTATTTTTCCAAGAAAACAGAATTTGACATTTCATGCAAATGTCTCCATGT
This sequence comes from Anodontia alba, assembly GCA_964016985.1. NCBI lineage: Eukaryota > Metazoa > Mollusca > Bivalvia > Lucinida > Lucinidae > Anodontia > Anodontia alba. Next base: position 51,829,637 of record OZ024822.1, read on the forward strand.
GAGACAATTTGTATTAAATGTCTTATCCTGTTTTCTGGGAAAATTAAAGAAAAAGAAATTTCAAATTGTCGTCTGCTGAACATTTTACCCAGAGTACTATGCGTTAAATTCCCGTCATCTCTTCCGCATACCAAATTAAAGGAGCTAAATAAACATGGTAGATTTTCTACCAGTTTATATGAGGGAGAAAACTTTTGTGACTTCCTGTTTGCTTTCAGGCGCATTAACCCCTTTCAAAAAAGGCTCTACTCCAAAAGGAAAGAATTTGCTCCCAAAAGGGAGCAAATTCTTACCTTTAGTGTAGACCCCATTCCCAAAAAGAAGCAAAACTTTTGACAGAGCCATCTTTCCTGAATATTGTCCCCTTAAATAGCGATCAAGATGCATCATCATAAAGCAAATTGATGTATGAGAAAGGAGAACACTGATGCGCAACACAAGAAAAACGCCCTTTTTGCATATGCGGGGAGCAAAGGTCAAGGTCAGTTTGTGCGATCACAGTCTAGTCAAGGATAGTCTTTGTCCGCCTACAGAATCAGTGAAAACTGCAGAATATACATGTATCAATGAAAATAGAATCCGATCAGACTGTGCAGATGCAAGCTCTTCTGGGCCTTCGTTGTTCTCATTACGGCATGTGCCCTTTTCTCACGCTACGCATTTGCTAGATTTGAAGTACTTTGGCATATCTTGAAAAGTGACTGTCCTTTTTGTTAATTGCACATTTTTTTTTCAAAAAACAAGTGTAGGCTGGAAACCAGTCATCAAACCGAAGGGATGGTCAAGTCTTTCGAAGATCCCCTTTATAGGATTATTAGATACTCGTCCCTATGTCTGTGCATCCAAATTATAAACACTTGCTTCGTATGCAAGTTAGCCAAACTCAGTCATAAAAATTTTTTTTTCTCACAGAGCAAAATCTACTTTAACCTGATCAGAAAAAATGATAATTTACAGCCTCTTCTCCTATCTCCGAAACAATGGTGCCCTTCCGAGCTTTGTGTCAGAATGACAATAAAGTTCAAATGATTTGTGAAACTATAGGCATTCTAAAAATCTGCTGTTTGCTACTCAAACATGATATCAGAAAGAAAGCATAGTTTGCCTATATTGTCTCAGAAGCTGTTTGGACTGAAAAATGACCGGCCGCCGTGTCAATTCCTGTCTTCTTATTGGTTCGATGGCCGTGTCGATAGCCTCTGACAAATCGCAGAAACGCTTGCATTGCTGCATATGCACCGAAACGCAAAGAATTTATGCAACGTTACCACTACATTTTGGTTACACCTATCATTACACGAGTTCACTGGTGTACGTCGAGCACGCCAAATCGGGCGGGTCACACACACACATACATTCATGTACACTGTAATACATTCTAATAAGTGGTCACCTCTGAAAGGAATTTGCTCCCACAGGAAGCGAATTTTTCCTTTTAGAGGTGACAACTTTCAGAATAGACCCCTTCACAGAAGGGAAACAAAACCTATTTGACAAGTTGCCCCCTTTACATTTTACCATATTTGTCCTAAAATTAGACGTTCATTTTAATACTTGCGCATGTGTTTAATGACTGTTGGATAAGAACAAAAAGTGAAGACCATGACCTGGGTCCACACTAGTTGCTCAAGTCTGATTGTCAAAATATTTTATGGTAAATGCAGTAGTTTAAGATTCTTGCAAGTGTACAGCAAAGGTCCTGATCAGTCTGCTAGATGCACGGGCTGGTCTGGATCTTCCCTGTATATATGTTAAACACTCTGTTTGCATGATGTGACACATGTAAATTCCTCTCTTATGAAAAGTTTTAAGGCGTTAAAACTATCAAATAAAACCAGACAGAAATATGATACCTGTATGCGGAAGTTATCACACCAAGGTCTTTGTATATATAATAGATTCTTTTATTAGCCTGTTGTGTAATGTGGTACAAAGAAAAAACAACAAAGCGTTTATCTGCACGTACTTAATGCCGAAATTTCATTTAACCTATCATCCCTGAGTTTCTGCAATGGACTCTTCCGTCTTCGAATTTGGACACGTCCATTGTTGCAAATTGGGATATCAATCAAAAATCTAGAACCGAATTGCAAACAGAGTAGATCCTGATGAGACGCCCCGTTACGAACCGTCTCATCTGGACCTACACTGTTTGCATATGTATTTGTTTTGGTCTACCAGGTTGAAATGGTTAAGAGAAATGTATGCACTTTTACGAGACAACTCTTGTAAGGGAAATTGATACACTTTCAAGGGAATTATCTCCTTTAAATTGTTTTATCTCCCTTCTGAATGGCAGTCTATTATAAAAGGAAAAAGTCTGTCATTTTAAAGACCTTTTGAAGAGGGGACTATTGTGCGGGAAAGCAAACAGAATGTCATAAAAGTTGTCTTTTTTGTAAAAAAATGGCGTAAAATCTACTAAAAGTATCCAGTCACCTTTACAACCGATCATATTGCATTGATAAGTGACAGCGATACTGACCTACTAAATAGCACATCCCAAAAACCCTGTGTTTTACCATAGGATGTATGACGCAATAATCACGCCCATCCCAAACATGCCATATACGGACAGAGAAATTCTATATCGACTTGGACAATCGCGCAGTCTGACAAGAGCTACTGACGGCTTTCTCAGTACATCGACATATTGAATAGCGTATTTTGATTCTGTAAGGGGATAACGAAGGCCCTGATCAGACTGTGATCACATTAGTACGGACTCCAGTACTCAAGTTTTGCTAACCATATATACAATTTATTTTGATATAGGAACAAAGCCTGGACATGTCTGTATATAAAGCAACTGTATAACAGATATGCATACATTGCATTTCGCGAAAACTTGCACGTTCCTATGGAGGCCCAGTTGAAACTAAACAAAAACTTTGGGTATTCAGGTTAAAGTCATAAAAAAGAAAGCAGAATAATTATTTTCTCATGCACATATGCAAACATGACGCCATTAGTGATACCTCGGTTGATTTCCGTATTTAAGAGAGAATACTCCATTTTCCTATCTGACATCATTTTTTAAATTTTGCATGCAAACTGCATTTCAAATAAACCTGCTACCATTTTCTATAGCCTTTATTAGAAGGTTTATAGAAATAGATTAGCACCAAAGAAAAAAAAAAGTTCGACTTTTCGTCCAAAATGGCCGCTACAATAATCCTGTCAGAAAATGTTTGACTGCAAATTTTTATGACACCATTTTAAATGACACATTTGAGATTTTACCAGACATCTTTGGGCGTTCGTGCTTATGGTTTTTCAAATGAAAAAAAGATCGAACAGGACACTGTATTGCAATTACGTTAGTCTTAAACATGTATGTTAAGGGGCATCGCCGCGCATTTCTTAATGTCTATAATTTCAAAACTTTGTTGACGAACTATACTGGGTAAGAATGTATGAAGACTAAACATAATAACTGACGTAATTTCTGCAAACTAAGATGTTTATGGCGTGATATACGTTGCAATATTGTATCTGATAATATATTTGTTCCGTATTAAAAATATGTATTCTATGTTAAGATATTTATTGTCAATAAAATATATTTATTCACAATAAAATATTTATTTGTGATATAAAAATATATTTCTTTGCTAAATAAATATTTATTGCCAATAGAAATATATTTATTTGCGATAAAATATTCATTGGCAATAAAATATATTTATTAGCAATAAAAATATTTATTTGCGATGTATATATATTTTTTGCAGATTAAATATGTATTGATACAATATTTTGTTTGGACAATTAAAATCACAATATATAAAATATATATTTATTTGCCAAAAACATTGACAATATTTACAAAAATATTCCGTGTAAGTTCAAAAAATATATTGGTTAAAATTAGCATTGTGGGATATGATGTAACCTTGTAACAGAAAATTCCATTGGCTCGACAAAATTTCCGGTGGCTTGATCCTTGTCAACTCGCTGCTTGGATTTTCGCACCTTAGACTTTTGCCCTTAGATGCTCCCATGTTTGCTGGTTTCCTAGAGTGTTAGAGACTTTGTTGCAGTTTTGTTAACACTTCTATGAGAACTTTAGCTCTAGTTTCCCAGTCTGCACGGAAATATTAGGGCCACTAGACACGTATGGACTAGTGGTCCAAGATCGGCCCCAAGATCTGGACTGTATATTCAAGTATATAATACTTTTAGGTTTAACAAAAATGCATATGGACCGTTATTCCAGGTGGACAACAAGTCACATCCAAAACGAAGAAACTGCAACACACGAGAAAAATTCCGAGTGTCGAGTTAACTTGTATCGGCAGAGGTGCTAGTCCGGGGTGCGTGGTGGTCAAGAATCAAAAGGTGCGAACTGACTAAGGTCGAAACGGCTAAGGATCGAGTTGACCATAAACCGCGAACCAAAACAATATGGCAGCGCTCTGTGTAATCAAAGGAAGCTGCCATTATTAGGTCTCACAGAGCTAATGAAATTTGCTGTTGCAAAACCGTGTCATATCCCACAATGCTAATTTTACCCAACATATTTTAGCACATTGCAGATAAATATTTTTATTGTGACACAACAGAATATTGATTCAATAAATATATATCAATTTTATCAACACATTTTATATTTTGAATGAATATATTTTTATTGCCAGTACATATCTTTTGTTGCCGATGAATTTGCTTATTATAGAACAAATATTTTTATTTTGAAAAAAAAAAAAATATATAATTTTATTGCCAATAAGAAAAATTAATTGCAAATAAAGATATTTTATTTTTTTTTTTTTTTTGCCTTGGGCTATTCAATTGAGAGAATGTGATTTCAGAGCTCTGTTTGAATTTGTGGCTTATTAAATTAATTAGTGATAATTATGGAATAATTTTTGTGTCTACAGATAGAACTAGAGGATAGCATCACATATGTGAAATATCTTGCCAAAATCTTCAGTGGTTTTTGAGAAATTTAGGAAAACTTTTTTTTTATCAAATATTCACCAGTGGACAAAGGAATTCAGAGGATTATAATTATTGATCTGATTTACCTGTACAAAGGCAGTTACTTTGTGAAAATTTGAAGGAATTTAGCTTTTGAGATAGTCCCTAGCAAGGATTTAATTCACCATGTCTCAGGATAGATCAACACAAAAGACCAGTACAGTTAGCACTGCTTCAGGCAAAACACACTCTGTCCTACCTGTTGAAACACCAAAGGAGAAACGAGCCCATTCAGAGGTGGCTGACACTAGCCTGGGGGATGAGTTCACCTCTATACACAGACAGCTTGATCAGCTGACCTCAGATATACAACAAACTAGGGATGAGTTGAAAAATATAATGAAAAAAGATGAGATGAGAAAGTTCATATCAGACACAATCACAAATATGTTTAAAAAAGTAGAATATAAGTTAGAAGAGAAACTAGATGAAAAGATAGAGAGAAAAGTAGAAGAGAAAGTGAATGAGAAGTTGGCCGAAGTGAATGATAGACTGGATCGCTTAGTTTATGAAAACGTTCAGTTGAGAGAAGACAATGACAGATTAAGAAACAGACTTGACAACAATGAGAAAGTGGCTCAGTCAGCAATGAAAAAAAGCAACAGGAATGAACAATATTCCAGAAAAAACAATATAAAGATTATGGGTGTTAGGGAGGAGGATGAAGAGACAGAGGAGATGCTTATTGAGAAAATTAACTGTATTCTGGACTCCAAGACAGGTATTACTATAGATCCATACAAAATTGTGGCTATTCACCGTATACCGGGAAAAAGTGGTATGCCCAAGCCGGTTCTCGTCAAATTAATGAACAATAACGAGAAAACAAAAGTGATGAAGAAACGAAAGTTCATGAAACATGCTGGATACCGCCTAGTCGACGATGTAACCAAGGAGAATACCATGCTCATCAACAGGCTGAACCTCCATAAAGATATCGACTCAGCCTGGTATTTCAATGGAAATGTGTTTGCTAAAACCACAATGGGCAAACGCTTCAGATTTGACCTCTACTCCGTCATTGATGATGTCATTAAGAAGAAAGGGCCTAATGAGGGTACAATCGATGACACAATAGAGAGTGCTTCTGGTAGTACACTGGGAACAATGGAACATTAACCATTAATGTAGACTAAACTTTAATAGACTAAACTTTCTTGATGGACTAGATGTATGTAAAGATGGTGTATAAACAATTATTTGACTACAGCATAAATAAACTCTGAAGTGCCCATAGATTATCCCAAGATCACATGAATGCAGAAAATACAGAAAACCAGACTTTGGCGTACTATACATAATATATAAAACAAGGACTTAATATTCAAGATTATTGTGAGTATGAGCTGTGAGAATGTGCTTTAAACATTAGTTTGTTTTATAGAAAATAAAATTGGACAGGATTTATTAAAACATCTAAGGTAAGCTAATAGTATAATGTTTTAAGTCTCTTTTTGATAGTCTTTATTATCAGTTTTAGTAAGAAAAAAAAAAAAAAAAAAAAAAAGTCAGGTTAAAATAATAAAGGGGTCAAAAATTTGTGTAACACCATAAGGATCCTTAACTGTTCTAGGCAGTGAATGCCAGGATCAGACAGCACCTGTAGGAGCAGTCTGATTGGGGTCTTCATTGTGTTCAATTTTGTTAGCTAAGTTGGAGCCATATCATTGTGTGTATAGGGAGTCCATTAATTTAAGAGCTTTACAGTATACTATAAAGGTTAATAGCGTTTGTACAAATTGCCAGGCTGCCTACGTCATGAAAAGGAAAAACCAATATCTTAAAATAGCCCACGCGGTCACGTGACGATTTTTCGGACACACAATCAATACACACAATGGCAGCAAGTTTAATTTTTTCCTTTTATAAAACTCTAATATATTTTTCTTATTTTTTTTTTTTTCCGAGAAAACAGGATTTGGCACTTCATGCAAATTGTCTCCTTAGACTTGCATGAAGTGTCAAATCAGGATGACATTTCATGCAAATTCTAAGAGGAGACAATTTGCATGAACTGTCAAATTCTGTTTTCTCGGAAAAAATAAGACAAAAAAATTCAAAATGTCGTCAGCTGAAATTTAACTCGGCCTCTATCACGAAAACACGCCTATATCATTTTGACCCCCTTAAACCCCACTTTTATATAGTAAAACTGGGGTTTACAGGGGTATATATAATGTTTCTTATTGCTGCTAGAAACATGGATTGTGGGTGCTCGTTGGAACCGCCTCTCCGAGGCGATTCTTGCAAGTGCCCGCAATCTGTGTTTTGGGCAGAAATATGAAAAATATCAGAGTTTTTCATTGAAAATTTTATGTTTTTGGAGGTGAGATTTTCTTTATATTTGAATAGGCGTGTTTTCATAATGGCATGCTAAGCGTTAAGTTTTAGTCCAGGCTTGATTTTTTTGTTTGTTTGTTTGTTTGCTGTATTTTACATCAATCCCCCAAAAACTTCCATAAACACATGAACTGCAAGTATGTCTAACCAATGTAAAACTTGACCATCTTATCATCATTTTTGTCAACTCAACATTGAAGTGATGTAGTGTTTTAGGTTTAGAAGGACTTTCACGATCTTGAGGAGGATGTGTGTGTGGGGCGGGAGTGGGGGAGGGGGGGGGGTGGTAATTTCCTATATATATGTCATAGTACGGATGTGCGTGCCGAATGGCTCTTTAAGCGCTGCCAGTTATATGATTGGCCCCCTTTTTTTTTCAACAAAAAGTATATGCATGACCCGATTTTTCAGGATTCCTATGTGAAAGGCCCCATTTTTCTGACATCCTGGTATATTCACATATTTTTCGCTCAGAGATTTTTCGAGGCTGCTTGTTCTCTTGGTATTCAATGAATTGACTATGATATTTGTCTGACAACCAGCAATAAATGGGTACAAAAAATCAAAGGACAGTATATGAATAGGTCAACATTTCAGATGATCTAGTATATCAATGGGTCCGTGTTTTCAAAGGCCAGGTATATGAATGGGGTAGGTTTTGAAATACTGACTCGCACACTCATACCACAATCACCCCTAAGTTCCCCCTACCCCCCTCCCTACACCCCCTCTCCCCCACCCCCGAGTTCAAGATCTGGCTGTTTCACAGGTTTTTTTGAAAAGGCTGATATGAAATTTTAATATTGTTAACATCAGTCAGAGCATGCATGTTGCTTCCAGTTTTAACTGGGCTTTCTCCGGTTCCTTGTATGGTTTAGGCCGAAAAAGAGAATTTCGCTGTTTTTCTCCAGTGTCCGAGAACCACTCTTACAGTCGCCGTAACAGCAATGTTTTCTAGTCACCATGATGGAATTTTAACTTCTGAACATTAGAAAAACTCGTGAAATTTGCAACAATATACTGGTTTTGCCTGTCAGATAACGCATTTTACACATTTCGGACAAGAGTGTTTGTCCGAAATCGATGACGTCACAGCGATGCTGCAGGACGCTAAAATTAGTAACGTCTATAAATAGTGCATTATTGGAATTCGTACAAGCGCTATTGTAGAGTGCTAGTAATCTTGTATCACTGTAATTAACCAAGTATTTGGACTGATAGGTCTATGCATATTCAATATTCAGAGGCTTATTTGTAGGCCAGTTAAGCTGTATCACTTTTTTGGTAAAATCTATTTTGACCATGTAATGAAAAAAATCCAAGTATTTTGGACAGACAGATCTTGATGGGCGGTGCAGACCATGATCAGGCATCCTTTATAGAAGTAGTCTGCTTAGGAATTTTCAATGTTTACCACCTGTTGATAAGCTATAGACTTAAACAGTACATGTCATAGGGTCCCAATTTTAGGGACATGTATGTGGTCCAATTATTATGGACAGGTAATATATAGCTGTAAATTACAATATGAGTGCGGACTTGAGAAAAGGTACCTTCAGACAAAAATACACTCCACGTGGATTATTAGCAAAATTTTCGTTGCTATGTCATAAAAGTGCCTTTGTTACAATCTTGCTTGTAAACTTTTGTACCCAAGTAGTAACTGTTGTTGATGGTGTTATAGTACAGACTGATCATGGACCGCACTGTGCTGTGAGCCATTTAGGAAGTTTATTTTAATAATTTTATATCTAACGGTAATAAAACACATCATTATAAGAAACACTGGACTGCTGTTACATTTGAGTGGTATTATGGAGTTTCTGAGTTACTGTTGACCTAGCAGAGAGTGCAGACCCAGGCCATACAGCAGCAGCTTGACCGGGATCTTCACTGCTCTAACAGCTTGTGTGCATATGTTGGCCATATCAAAATGGGGAGATCTGCAATTTTAGGACCTTTGTGGTGCTTTACAATTAATTGCCACATGCACATTAAACCTTTATTTTAGTACCAAACCTTGATACTTATGAACAATAAAGTATATACAGCTGAACCACAAAATAACACATTTTATTACACCATGGTTTTGGATACAATAGGACTTTAGTTTTGGACACATAGTGGTGATTTAAAACACCTTTTCATAGATGAGCCAAATGTATCTTCTGAACTATAGCATTAACCTCTGTATAATATGTTTCGTTATAACACAGGTTTGGATATAGCACTATTTTAAGATGGATCCCAATATGACCCTAATGTATCTTCTGAAGTATGCATTAACCTCTTTATGACACATTTCGTTATAACACAGGTTTGGATATAGCACTGTTCTAAGATGGATCCCAAAAATGTATAGATTGTATAGAGGAATGACCATAAAGGGTGATATTTCTATGTAATCTGTACATTTTTGTGTGGATATAACACAGTTGTTTTTAACAAACACGCTCTATGGTTTGGACCCCAAAAACAGTGTTATAGGGAGATTTGAGGTGTACCTAATGTACAACATGTCACAAAAAACATGGAATTGTAACTGCATATCATGCCATGATAATTTCCAATCGCCAAATGTACATCAGGCCATGAATATCTTGAACGGTTAAGTGTACTTCAAGCATACTTTTTAGTGTCAGAGGTGCTTAAAAATAGGATTTGTTTTTAATTGTCATATGTACTTTGAGTCATGTTGAATAACTTGTAAAGTCAAAATACTTTTTGTATTGTAAATTAGATATAGTACATGTATACATCAGGCCATGCATGATAACATGCCTATAGAAATTGGACCCCTTCAAATTACACTTTTATATAGCAAAACTGGGGTTTACAGGGGTATACGACATTTTGTTATTTCTGCTCTAGAACATGGATGGTAGGTGCTCGCTGGAACCACCTTGTTGGAGGCAGTTCAAGCAAATTCTCAGTGGCTGGTTTTGGACAGAAATCCAAAACAGATATCACAGTTTTTCACATTTTTTTTTTTTTTTTTTTTCCGGCAAACCTTTTCATTTACAGCAAAGAATACCACTATTTTGAAAAAGCACTTTTTCGCTATGATACATTCAACTTGTCAAATGTTTATGATGCTGAGATAACTTTTGATTATCAAATATACTGGGTACACTACAGCATGATACTTTTGAAATGTGATATGAACTTCAAGACATGATACTTTTGAAAAGTCAAGATAATTTAGTATTATAATGTTACATTAAGATATGATATTTTACATTTAAATTTACAGATATTCATGAAGTTGAGATAAGTTTTGATTGTCAAAAAATATATCAACCCTAGACACTTTTAAACTGTCAAATGTACCACGGTATAGTTATGATTTTTGTTGTCAAAGGAATATCAAGCTATGATTTTTAAGAATTGTTGGATGTACATTCTGCTAAGATGCTCTTGAACTGTTAAGTGTACATCAAGCTATGAAAATCCTGGAATTGTCAAATGCTTACTTAACTGCTAAATGTGTGTCAAGCCGAGATATCACAAGATGTTCGTATTCATGTAAAAGCCTCATTGATTAGACTATGCACCTTTTCAAAGAAAGAGTATTTGATGATAATCATTATTATGTGATATCTTGGATAACTGATACTTGATGATATCTGGTATTTGATGATGAGTGATATTTGACAATACCTAGTAATTGAAGACATTTGTATTCACTGTTACTGAAATTTGACATACTCTGGTCAAATGATTAAACATTTTGGATATCAGATGACAGTTAACTATATATCCCATACCTGTCTACAACTGGTATTTGATGATATCTGGTGTGTGATGATAGCTGATAATTAATGAGTTCTGGTATCTGTTGATATCTGATATTTGTGATATCTGATATTTATGATATCGGGTATTTGATGAAATCCGATATCTAATGATATAGTTTTTGAATGGCCAAATTCTTAAGCCATGACAATGAGCTTTTTATTGCCAAATGTACACCAAGCCAGGCTGCTTTTGACTTGGCAAATTCAAACATGTATGAAATCAATGGAAATTTGACTTTTCTATGTTCACCAAGTCATAAATAGGCTTAATGTTCAAATGTATATCAAGCCATGAAAGTTTTTGTTAAAACGTCAAGGTTCAAAATACCATGAGAACCTGCCGACCCCGGTGGCTCAGTTGGATGCGCCGTCCGACTGGAGACCAGGAGGTCGCCGGTTCAACCCCCGTCGAGGTCGGCAACATTCTTTCGTGGAGATTGATCATGAAATATTTTCTACGGTCATTCTGTCCCTTCCGCTGATTCAAGAAGGGCAGTTGTCAGTTTCTGGCGAAAGAATGTGCACAATACAAAACCATGAGAACCTTGAATTGTCAAATGTAGGTCAAGCAACTTTACTTTTGTATAGTCAAATGTAGATTAAGCCATGATAATGTTGAAGAGTAAAATGTACATGAAGCCATGATGCTTTTGTGAGAGTCAAAAGCAATTCAAGTTATGATAGTCTTTAAATCACCATATGTACTCCAAGACATTTTTCTCTACATTAACTTGAAATGCTCATCAAAACATGTTGCTTTTGAATAGCCAAAACTATATGGGCTGCGCCAAGCAAATATGTGCCTTAGAGCAGAATGCGACCAGTGAATGTTCAGCTGAGCCTGTGCATCTGTGCAGTCTCACCAAACCTTTGCTGCTCACGCACTACAACATAGGACCTTAGTGGACCCTGACCCTAGCCTCTTGGAGTGGCTGAGTGTGCACATTTGAAGTTTGACACTACAGGCAACTGGAAGACATGTTCTTGCTTGACAGGGCTCATATGAAGTCATTATACTTCTGAATCGTTGAATGGCACCATACTTCTTTTGAAGTGACAAACGTGCACTAAATGACTCAAGTCATATTTTTGTTGTTTTAAGAATGTACTGTAAGTTGTGAAAATTTCTCATATGCAACATGTATATCAAATCATGATATTGTGGAACAGTTATCGGTTCATCAAGCCACAATGCTACCTGTCTGTCAAAGATACATAATAGCCTTGAAGTTGACGAAGTACTTTTGAAACTCCAAATGCATCATGATAGTTGCTATTATTTGAAGTATATGTAAAGCGAGGTTGCTTTCAAAACTTTTTTTTTAATATATGATGAAAAACAAAAATGTAGAATTTCACTCTTTGGTTGTTTGCACCTAAATATTGCAAAAGGCTGTAAAATAGTTCAGCAGAGATACATATCCCACATGTCTTATGTTTCGTTTCGGTAAGACATGCTTGGAATATGTGTTCATTTTGACAAGCCTCGAAGTATTATTATACTTTTTAAGTATAACAGGTTGCACACAATCCTGTCATCTGTCTAGTTGCAGGAACAAGACAGATTGAAAAGGGATTGTGAAAACATTGCTTATTCTAAAGAGAAATCTGCAAAACTGAAAGCAATGACAATACCAATACTTGTTAAGTATTAGGCTGCATTAGTGCTTTAAAAATTCTGCATATGTGAAAATCACATTTAGGTGTCTGAGACACACTTTTGTGTATAGTAAGCAAAATTCAAACTGTATTAGTTTTGGTGTCATGTTCTCTTCAGTGTTGTTTTTTTTGTGCTTTGTTTTCATGCATTTAATGTTGTTTGAAAATATAAACCTGGCAACCCATGACCCCATCCCCTATTCTGCCCAGTATAGAATATCTGACCCAGCAATACATTTCTTCAATGTCTGAACTGAAAGTATTGTCTTTCAACACACAAGGCCTGCAAGGACTTAATAAAAGAATAGATGTGTTTGAATACTTGAAAGATAAAAAGTGTCATGTGTATTGCTTGCAGGATACACATTTCACTCAAGAAGATATTGATAATTTAAATTTCCAATGGGGGAAAAATTATATTCTAAGCAACTATAAGTCTAATTCCAGAGGCGTGGCCATTTTGATAAGTAAAGATGTAGAATTTACCATACATCAACAACATACAGATGAGGGTGGAAATTATATAATACTAGATATCACAATATTTAATCAACGATTAACACTTATAAATATTTATGCACCAAACACTGACTGTCCAAACTTCATCCAAATAATAGATAACTATATTGATAGATTAAATAATGACATGTTTATTCTGTGTGGTGACTTTAACTGCATATTAGACCCTATACTTGATTGTGATAATTATAAGCACATTGATAATCCCAAAGCTAGAGATAAGGTTATAGAAATGATAAACACTAAAAACATGATAGATCCATTCAGAGAAATGTATCCTGATCTGAAAAGATTCACATGGAGAAAGAAAAACCCACTTAAACAAGCAAGGTTAGACTATTTCTTAATCTCAGAAAATGTAATGCAGAGGGTTAAAAATAGTTTCATTGATATGGCATACCGATCGGACTATTCTATGATTACCCTAGTGATAAACTTAAATGATATTGAATGTGGAAAATCCTATTGGAAGCACAATAACTCACTGCTTACAGATAAAGAGTACTTAAATATAATAAATAAACATATAGCAGCAATAAAGAAACAATATGCAGTCCCAGTCTATAATTCTGAACAAATTGAAAATATACCAGATTCTGAAATCCAGTTTACTATAAATGATCAATTATTTTTAGAAGTTTTACTCATGGAATTACGCGGACAATCCATTTCATATGCAAGCTTTAAACATAAAGAAAGAAACAAAGTAGAACAAACTTTAATAGAAAATATAAGATCAATTGAAAATAACCTGGAAGAAAATAAAATTGAAAATTTAGAAAACTTGAAAACGCAACTTAATGACATACGGCATGAGAAATTGAAAGGACATGTTATTCGATCTAGGGCAAAACATATTGACCAAGGGGAAAAACCAACAAAATACTTCTGTGGTCTGGAACAGCATAACTATATCTCTAAAACAATTAGTAAAATAGAAAAGGAAGATGGGAGCTTAGTTACAGATCAAAAAGAAATATTGAAGGAAACAGAATCTTTTTATAAATGTCTATATTCTAAGAAAAATAATGAATCAGAGCACATAGAATTAGATTCTTATATTGACAGTGATGCAGTTACCAAACTAACAAATGTAGAATCTGAAAAACTGGAAGGTCTGCTTAGCTTGGCTGAAATTTCAGAAACTTTGTTGAAAATGAAAAATGACAAAAGCCGAGGTCTAAGTGGTTTTTCGGCAGATTTTTTTAAAGTTTTTTGGAAACATTTAGGTCAGTTTGTTTTGAGATCAATAAACTATGGTTATGCGATAGGAAAACTTTCAGAATCCCAAAGACAGGGCATAATAACATGCATACCAAAAGAAAATAAACCAAAACAATTTTTGAAAAATTGGCGACCCCTGACACTCCTTGACACTGTCTACAAAATAGCATCAGGAACATTAGCAAACAGGCTAAAACAGGTACTTGATAACATTATTTCACGCGATCAAACAGGGTTTTTAAAAGGCAGATTTATAGGGGAGAATACTCGCTTAGTGTATGATATGTTACAGTATACAGAACAAAACAACATAACAGGATTGTTAATGCTTATAGATTTTGAAAAAGCTTTTGACTCCTTGTCCTGGTCCTTTATTCATAAAGCTCTGAAATTTCTCAATTTTGGAGAATCAGTAAGAAGGTGGGTTGAAGTTTTCTACTCTGACATAACATCATCAGTCATACAAAATGGTCATTTGTCATCTTTTTTCCAAATAGGTCGAGGCTGTCGCCAGGGTGATCCTCTTTCTCCATACATTTTCATAATATGTGCTGAATTTTTAGCTAATAAAATAAGACTCAATAAAGATATTAAAGGAATCAAGATTGGAAATTCAGAACATAAGATTTCACAATATGCCGATGACACATCCATATTTCTTGATGGCTCAGATAATTCATTGAATGAACTTTTGAAAGAATTAGACTTCTTTGCAGCTATATCAGGCCTTAAGGTTAATTTTGACAAGACACAACTAGTATGGATTGGCGCTAAAAAATTTGACACTAGCTCTATCAAGACAAAATGGAAACTATTATGGGGTAAACAAACTTTTAAACTTTTGGGCATTAATTTCAATACAGACCTTACAAAAATGACTAAAGAAAACTATATGCCAAAAATTCAAACCTTAGAAAAGCAAATAAAGCAATGGGAAAAACGAAGATTAACTCCCTTAGGAAAAATAACAGCCATAAAAGTTTTAATGATACCTGCTTTCAATCATTTATTTATTACTCTACCAAATCCAGAACAAGATATAATAGACAACATTAATGAGAAACTTTTTCGATTTTTATGGAATAATAAAGTGAAAATAAAGAGAAATATAGTTATTAAGCAGTATCTGGAAGGAGGGCTAAAAATGGTTAATTTAAATGCATTCATTGATGCTTTGAAGTTAACATGGATAAGAAGAATTTTCAATACAGACAGCAAATGGCAGGACTTTATTAAATTACATATCGAATGTCAAAAATTAATAGGTTGTAGTGCACAGTACATTAAGAAAAGGATAGACAATATCAAAAATACATTCTGGGTTGATGTTTTAAACAGCTTCTTGAAATTCAATGATAAGTTGAAAATAACAGATGAAGAATCTGTCATAAAAAGCCCAATATTTCATAACAAACATATCCAGATTGATGGCAACACAATATTTTATGATAGTTGGTACAGAAATGGAGTGAGATTTGTAAATGACTTATTAAAGGAGAATGGCGAATTTTACAATATTCAAGAATTTTCAGAAATATATGGGATCAAAATGAACTATCTACAATACTGGGGAACACTGAATGCAATTAAAACCTACCTAAGAAAAGAGAAGATTGCATTAACTAAAAAAAGTCCGAATCCATTTATACCTAGCCATATATCGCCTATAAAACAAAACAAGCAGGGAGCTAGGAAAATGTATGACATCTTAAATACAAATGATGAAATACCAACTGGAAAACAGTCATGGAATAAAAAATATAACTTTGAAGAGAAAGACTGGAAAACCATATATATGTTTCCCTTCAAAACAACAACATACTCTCTTTTGCGTTGGTTCCAGGTAAGTCTAAATCATAACATATTAGTTACGAATAAATTGCTACACTATATGAAAATTAAAGAAGACCCTATGTGTACCTTTTGTACACAAGAAGAAGAAACAATTACTCACCTATTATGGCAATGTAATGTAACTAAAGTGTTTTTGAATTTTGTCACAACTTGGTTGCAGAGTTTTAACATTTATATTGAATTGTCTGAAGAACTGTTTCTATTTGGCTTAGAAAAAGAACAAAGATTAACAAGTATCATGAAGTTTTTGTTACTATATACCAAATACTACATTTATTGCTGTAGATGTAATAAACAGCCACCAATTGTTACCGTATATAAAAAAAGATTACATTTTATGTACAAAATTCATTTGCAAATAGCGCGTGAAAATAATAACTTGGAAACTTTCCTAGAGGAATGGAATCCATACCAACTGCTATTGAACGACATTAATAGTATTTCAGTAAACTGAAAATAAATGTATGATATTATGTTAGAGCCAATCCATGCTACTTGAATAAATTTGTATTTCAATTATTATTATTTTTTTTTTCTGTGCTGGGCAGGACCCCCCTCCTCCACCCCCCCTCCTCCCCCCCCTCACACACACTCCCCACCCATTCACTTTTGTTGCCAGGTTTAACAAAAAAGCCAGTGCATATCTTATATCTCATTATAAACATATATATTAAGAAGGATGGGAGATAGTATGAGAGTTGTTGATATTTGTTATTCAACTGTATGTTTTTGATTGTATTGATATGTATTGGAATAAAAAAAAAAAAAAAAAAAAAAAGAAATGTCAGATTAGTACTATTAAAGGTTACAGAGCTATGAAAAAAAAAAAAAAAAAAAAAAAAAAAAAAGATATTTTATTGCCAATAAATATTTATTTTGCAAATAAATATTTTTATTGCCAACAAATAAAATTAATTGTCAATAAATATATTTTATTGTCAATAAATATTAATTTTGCAAATAAATATATTTTTATTGGGCATAAATATCTTAATATAGAATCACATTTTAATATGGAACAAACATATTACCAGATACAATATTGCAACGTATAGCACGCCATAGATGTTCATCAAATTTCCATAGAATACATGCCATTTTACAAAACGCGACAAGAATTTTAAACAATCAGTGCTAGTTTATATTCAGACATCAACTGTATACAGATTAATTTTTTTATCGCGAGTTGGGTGTATATTGAGTGTATTTTACCTGTTAGCATGGCATGTGTCTATAAGCTTTATAGAATTTATAGTTGCTTGGCAAACTTCTAAACCAGTATCATGCAAAATGCATGCGTTTTTCCAAACTGCCATAGTTTCGCATTGCTATACAGCGGTAATGTATGTGAACCAATATCCAAGCTTTACATACACAAAAAACTCCATATATCCATATGCCTTTCCGATTGCAGGGTTACGTTTTTTTTGCAAGATGCAGGAATTGAGAAACCCAACTACATTTAGTGAATGTTTACGGCATGAATGTTTATGGCAGATTGTCACTTTCCTTGAATTGGAATCATATGCTTTAACTGAAACTAAGGATATAATTCCTAACAAATTGTTTGCCTTATGCGTCGCGTTTGTGGCATATTTCTTTTCAAATGAGCCAGTCCGCAGCATTTCCTGTAAGACTGCATGTGTGCCCAGCGAAGACTCAGATCAGCCTTCGCATCCTAGCAGTCTAATCAGAGTCTTTGCAAGGCACTCTCTGGGTAGCCAAGGATCCAAAGCGTCTTCAGGAGGAAATGCGCAGGCTGATCGAATATTCACTGGGAGCACATGCAATTCTGTGACCCGGCTCAAATGCCAATAAATGGACACTTCAGAAGGTCTTGGTGTGAAACAATAATCAAGGCTTCAAAGTGTTGACGTTAAAGATGCAGTCCTCAAGATACTTACTTGTTACTGGAGACCATAGGACGTGTGTTCTGCTCAATAAACCATCTATGCCTAACGTTTCAAAAAAGGGACATTGGGTAACAATGCGTCTGCCTAGGATCTACACTGTTTGCATTAAATATGGGAATTTTCATGATAGATAATAAAATTCTGTCACAATTATTTTGCCTCCGTTCTGAAAAAGGGGTCTTCTCCAAAAGGAAGGAATCTGCTCCCGAGCTATTCTAAAAGTAAAGACTTTGCTCCCCTTGGGAGCAAATTCGTTCCTTTTAGAGTAGACTCCTTTCCAGAAGCGGATTAGTGTGCAAGAAAACAAACAGGAAGTCATAAAAGAGATCTCTCTTGTGATAAATGGCTGAAAATCGTCCAAGTGTATCCAGGTCCTGTAACGGGTATAAAAGAGCTACTAGCATACATTGATGTTAATTACTGCATCCCTTTGGTCTCTTGGGTCTTAGATAGTCGTGTTTTGGTTAACCGTATTTATTTGCCATTTACAGAGCTGGTACATGCTGAATGCGGCTCGACCTGTCTTAACGCCAGCGGAACCGCCGTTGAATCACCATGTAACGAGACCACCGGAGAATGTTTATTTGGATGTATCGCTGGTTACACTGGACCACGGTGTCGCTTGCCGTGTAAGGATAACTGTATAAACTGTACTGTCAAAAGGTAACTACTACTGTACAGCATAGCTGGTTACAATAAATCACAGTAACACCTGCCATATGCGGATCGCTGTACTAATTGTATAATCTAAAGGTAACTACTAATATACGGTATCACTGGTAACACTAGATCACAGTGCTACCTTCAGTTGGTGGATCATTGTACAAACAGTACAGTCCAAAGGTAACTACTTATATACAGTATCACTGGTTACACTGGCTCACGGACCAGCCTGCCGTGAGTGGATCACTGTTCAGACTGTACATTCAAAATGTAATTACTAATATACAGTATCGCTGGTAACACTTGATCACAGTGCCACCTGTCGTGTGTTGATCACTGTTTAAACTACTTATATACAGCATCGCTAGTTGCACTGGATCAAGGTGCCGCCTGCTGTGTGTTGATCACTATTTAAACTGTACAGTCAAAAGGTAACTACTTATATATAGTATTGCTGGTTACACTGGATCAGTGCCATCCACCGTGTGTTGATCACTGTACAAAATAGACAGTCAAAAGGTAACTACTAATATACAGTATCGCTGTTTACACTGGATCACAATGCCTAGTGCCGTGTATGGATCACTCTACGAACTGAACAGTCAGAAGGTAACTACCAATATACAGTATCACTGGTTACACTGGATCACGGTGCCACTTGCCGTGTGTGGATCACTGTATAAATTCTACTGTCAAAATGTAACCACTAATATACACTACCACTGGATACATTTGATCACAGTGCCGCCTGTTGTGTGTGGATCAGTTTTCAAAGTGTACTGTCAAAATAAAACTATATATACAGTATCGCTGTTTACACTGCATCCAGTGCCAAGTACCATTTATGGATCACTGTACAAACTGTGGAGTCAAAAGGTAACAACTTATATACAGTATCACTGTTTACACTGGATTACGGTGCCAGCTGCCGCGTGTTGATCAGTGTACAAACTATACTGCCAAAAGGTAACTACTAATATACAGTATCGCTGGTTACACTAGAGCGCAGTGCCACCTATCGTGTGCGGACCACTGTACAAGCTGTACTGTCAAAATAAAACTACTGATACAGTATCGCTGATTACACTGGATCCCAATGTCACGTGCCATGTATGGATCACTGTAAAAACTGTACAGCCAAAAGGTAACTACTAATATACAGTATTTCTGGTTACACTTTAGCACAATGCCACCTGCTGAATACGGTCCAACCTGTCTTAATGCCATCGGAACCACTGCCGAACCACCATGTACCAGAGACTGTTTATGTGGTAGTATCGCTGGTTACACTGAATCACGGTGCCGTCTGCCTTGTGTGGACAACTGTATAAACTATTCTGTCAAAAGGTAACCACTAATATACAGTATCACTGGTTACATTTAATCACAGTTCCAACTGCCGTGTGTTGAGCATTATACAAACTGTACAGTCAAAAGGTAACTACTTATATACAGTATTACTGGTTACGCTGTATCACAGTACCACCTGCCGTGTTTTGATCACTGTACCAACTGTAGAATTAAAAGGTAACTACTAATATACAGTATAGCTGGTTACATTGGATCACGGTGCCACCTACCGTGAATGGATCACTAATCAAATCCAAACAAGAAGGGGAGGTAAGTACTAAAATAAGAAAGCCAAATATGTCATTCTTGTAAGTTACACGTCGTCTCATCTGTTCTACATTTCTACCAAGTATCATAAAAATATTTCAGAGAATATTAGACTTACAGAGCGTACACAAAATCAATGCTTAATCACTGTCAAATATAACAAAGGAAGATAATGCCAAAAGTAAGAAAAGCAATGTTATCATTCTTATACGCGACACGTAATCTCATTCTATTCTACATTTCTGTCAAATGCCATCAAAATATTCTAAAGGATATTCGAGTTACAGAGCGGACACGAAATCAATTTAAAAAACAAAACAAAGGGAGATAACTCCAAAAGTAAGAAAATCATAGCTGTCGTTCTCTAACGCTACACGTCTTCTTGTCCTGCTCTTCACTTCTACCAAGAAATATAAAATATTCTCAAGTGCATTCACCGTACAGAGCGGACACGAAATAGCATAATCACTGTCAAGTATAACAAAGGGAGATAACCCCAAAAGTAAGAAAGGTCGAGTTGTTATTTTTGTATGCGACACGTCGTCTAGTCCTGTTTTACATTTCTACTGAGTACCATCTAAGTATTCCAAAAGGGTTTTCGAGTTACAGAGCGGAAACAAAATCTATTTCAAACAAAACAAAGGGAGAATACTTCAAAAGTAAGAAAGCCAGTGTTGTCATTCAGATACGCGACGCCTTGTCTTGTCCTGTTCTACATTTCCATCAAATATCGAAAAAATATTCCAAAGGGTATTTGACTTACAGAGCGGACACGAAATCAATGCATAATCACTGTCAAACACAGTTGACTCTCGTTATCTCGAACTCGCTTATCTCGAATAACCGCGTAACTCGAAATCTGGTCCCTGCCTAAACACGAACATCTAACAACAGGTAAACAAATATTGTGGAAAAGAGGAGAATTTCCTCTTTTCCACAATATTTTCGATATATCTCTAACTTCAAGAGTCCAATTACATATATATTTTTGTTAAATGTGGTTGTTCGAATAATTTTTTCTTCAATTCTGCAAATCTTATATGTCGAGGTACGGACATCTCAAAGTATTTAATAGTGTCCCTTGGAATTCGAGATAACGACTGTATAACAAAGGTTGATAACGCCAAAAGTAAGAAAGGCATTCTTGTACGCGTCACGAAATCTATTTCAAACAAAACAAAGGAAAATAACTAAAAAAGTAAGAAAGCCAGAGTTGTCATTCCTGTACATGACACATCATCTTATTCTGTTCTACATTTCTACAAAGCACCATCTAAATATTTTCAAGGGTATTCAAGTTACGCTGACGAAGACACCGACGCCAACGGGATCCGTCCCAAAAACACTATGTCCCCCAACCTTCGGTAGGAGGAGGTGGGGGGGGGACATAAAATGCTCAAAACAGACAACAGAATGTTTATTTTCGTATGCACGTATGCAAACATGACGTCATAAGTGACACCCCGGTTGTTTTCCGCATTTGAGGACGATTACCCCGTTTTCCTGTCTGATATCAATTTTTAAAATGTTTTGCGTTTCAAATAAACTTTCTACCGTTTACTATAGCGTTTATTAGAAGGTACACAGAAATGGATCAACACCAAAAATGTATGATTTTTCGTCCAATATGGCCGCTACAATAAACCTGAAAGAAACGTTTGATTGCAAATATATTGACACCATTTTGAATGTGACATTTTAAATTTTACCAGACATCTTTCGGGCGTTCTAGCTTATGGTTTTTGAGTAGAAAATATTCATATAGAACACTGTATTGTACTTACGTAAGTCTTAAACCATGCTTGTAGGGGAAAATCGCCGTGCATGGATGTTTTCATATCCATAATTTCAAAAACTTTATTTACAACTATACTGGGTAGACTGTATGATGGCCAAACATAATAATTGACGTAATTTCCGCTAAAATGTTCATCAAAATTCCATAAAATACACACTGTTGTACAAAACGCAACAAGAAATTTAAACCATGCTAACGAAAATTCAGTCATCCACTATACAGATTAATTTATCGCGAGTTGGGTGTATATTTGTTAGTATATACATGTGCACCATACGCTTAATAGAAGTTACAGTAGCTTGGTAAAACTCTAACGTATCATGCAAAATGCATGCGTTTCTCCAAAATGCAAAAAAAAAAAAAAAAAAAAAAAAAAAAATGTTTCGCAATGTTTTACAGCGGTTTAGTATGAATCGATACCCAAGCGTTATTTATACATAAATTCAGCCGTATATCTTTCCGATGCTAGGGTTACGTTTTCTTGCCAGATAGAGAAATTGAGAAACCCGACTAACTAATATCGTACAGCAAAACATCAATGACTCGAACACTCATGGCTCGTTTACCGTATCTGATTTGAACTATTTTTTGAGTCCCTAGCGGCTTATTCTGATGGCTCAAGAAAACAAATATTTAGAGACATTTTAGAGGAATTGTCTTATTTTGTCATGAATTGTATGTTGTTTGTACGCATTAGAATTGCTTCATCGAGGCGACTCTATTATTATCTCATTATTTTATTGAAGATCGAAGAGACATTCCTAAATTATCCTATTTATCGCCTAACCTGGCGCCATGATTAACCCTCAGTGGCTTGAACTATTCATGTCCAGAACAAATTTGTATGGTCCCAAAGGTGTAAGAACGCGACTGTACACTCAAATATATGATCCAGACAAACATGTACATCTGAAAAGTACGGTCAGAATTCACCTGACTATATGGGTGTATTTTGCAAAAAAAAAAAAAAAAAAAAAAAAAAAAAACTGAAAAAAGATAAAGAAAGACAACAAAAAAGAAACAACAACAACAACAAAGTAAATATATATACTTTCTGACATGTGCGCCCGACGAAAACTCAAATAAGTCTGCACATCCGCGCAGTCCATCCGTGCAGTCTGAGCAGACCCTTTGTTGTTCGCATGAGAAAACTTTTCATCCTTGGATATCAAAAAAATACGCCCAGTGAAGATTCCTAACAGACTGCGTGAATGCGCAAGCTGATCTGAATCTTTGCTGGGCGCACATCTTCAAAGGTACGTTGCGGCTCATAGGAAATAACATAAATGAAGTTACAGCGAAAAGGCCACAATCACAAATCACAGCCTTTGTAAGGCATCGAAAGATGAAGAGATGACCGTCATATCCTGGAATATTGATATTGTATATGTTTTCTACGTGTAAATGAACAATAAAGATGATTCATGAGGAAGATACAATAACCGGACTCAACGGAACCCTTGCAATTACCATCAATATGCACATAAAGAAGAACTTTAACACAGGAGAGATTTTCAGTAAACCTCACTTGAACGGTCAGCAGAAATAACTAGGGAATTGGAAGAGAGGGAATGAGAGCATTAAGTACGTAGTTTTACTCGATCGAAAGATCGCCCTAAGTTGTGATGCAGCTGAAAATTACAAATATGTGTCCGGTCCGCATAGAGGTCTCTACCTCATCAGTGAAACATTACAATAAAACAAAACAAAATCAAGAACCTGCAGTGAAACAAAGTAGAAGGAGGGTTCAATGGTACCCATAAACCAGAGCAGGAAAAATCTCAGCTTGAAGTACAAACGGCCCAACCACAGACAATAGCTAGTACTCAGGTGCCAACCTTCAGAAACAAAGGAACGAACCGTCATTCAGTCTGCGGTCCGACTCACCAGATGAAAGCAAAGTTATCAACCATAATTTGGGTTAACAACCATTCAGACAGTTGATCGCATAACATTCAGACGGACATACCAGCGCAAAGAGTGTAGACCCAGAGCAGACGCCGCAGTACGTGGCGTCTGATCAGTGTCTACGTTATTTGCCACCCAACCAGCAATGTTAGGCATATCATCTGTTGATAAAATGGACGCATTTAAATGTTAGGTCATACTGTAAAACGTCCCATAGATTTTACGGTAATGTAACTGGCAACTGGCTGCCAGTGCATTTACCGTCATTTAAACTGGCGCCCGCAGATAATTTACAGGAATCCTCTCGCAAGGCCGAGCAATGTAGACCAAGATACGTAACGCAGGGTAGAGTAGGGGTGTGAACTACCGCACCGCAACTGAAGCCTACCCATCCTTGCCCCCTTCTACGAAATAATTCCTGGAAAAGTTCTATAGGCGCCCGTAAAAAGTAACGGTAAATGCACTGTCGGCTAGTTGCCAGTGACATTACCGCAAAGCTACGGGATTTTTACAGTGCATGCATGGTAAAGAATTAAGATTTCGAAATACTTATATTACGATACGATAATATTTTGAAGTTATAGTATACTCTATTCAATAGTTAACTGATCAACATTTATTTAAAAAAAAAAAAAAAAAAAAAAAAAAAAAAAAAAAAATTTCTTTAGATTTAATGTCAACACTTGAATATTGAACATTTGTACAGAGAATCTTAGACAATAGCAGGAGTCTATTCTTAAAGGAAAGATTTGTTTTCTTTAAGAGTAGACTCCTTTTCAGAAGGAAATTTATGTGCAAGAAAGCAAATAGGAAACTTTTGTGACAAAACTTTAAAATCAAACTTAAGTTGTCTTGTAAAACATGACAGTCATCTACCCAGTGTATCCGTTCCCCTTCATTCATCAGCATAGTTAAGGTGTTAAAACTCTTAAAGCATAAGCAACAATGGAGCAGACGACTTTCTACTTTTTATTATGCCTCTGATAAATAAGACTTGGCATTTTATGTGACCACGAAATAACAAGCCTTACTGCCGCTGAAAAATACAAAAAAAGTCATCTGTTACAGTTGTGATCAGCACTTAAACGCTTAGCACTCTGGGTAAAATTATTAGCAGACGATTTTTTGACATATTTTCTTTTTATTCCCAGGATACAGAATTGGAAATGTCCAATCCTGTTTTCTGGAAGAAATAAGAAAAAAAAACAACAACAAAAAAACATATCACCAATTTGTCGTCTGCTGAATTAGCCCAGAGAGTGGTAAAGGTTAAAAAATAACATAACGCTATATTTGGTTTCAGTCCTGATGCTGGAAATGAAACTGTCTGTAATCAGTGCAATCTGAACTTCTACAAGGACAACGGCGGTTGTGAAGAGTGCAGCGAGAACTGTCAGTCAAATTCTTCATCAGGTATCTCTTTCTGCAATGCAGAGAACGGAAAATGTTATTTCGGCTGTAAGGTAGACTACTATGGCAACAGATGTGAACTGATGTGTAGTCTTAATTGTCTTACGAATACTACATCACATATTCCTTCATGTGACCGAGACAGTGGGAATTGCGTGCTTGGATGTAACAGCGGTTTCCATGGTTCCCTGTGTGACGTACCATGCAGCGAAACCTGTCGTTCAAATGAAATTGTAAACGGCACGTTGTGCAATCAAACAAACGGATTTTGTAAACAGGGATGTCAGGATGGGTATTTTGGTATACGATGCAATAAAACATGCAGTGTTGGCTGCAAGATTAACGACAAATTGATGAATGCGACATGTGCACAGGACACTGGTTACTGTGACGTAGGCTGCGTGGAGGGATATTATAGCGAGGATTGTAGTAGAAATTGCAGTGAGAACTGTAAGCCGAGCAATGATTCAGATATAAGAGCATGCAATGAAATCAATGGACATTGTGATTTTGGTTGTCAAGATGGATTTTATAGCGAAAAGTGTGATAAAGAATGCAGTGTACATTGCGAACAAAATGTTAGTTCTGAATTACCAGTGTGTGAACCAATTGATGGAAACTGCTTGATTGGCTGTGATAATAGTTCTTATGGGGCTAAATGTGAGGGTTTATGTAGTAAACATTGCAGAGACAATCCTGAAAACAGCACGTCTAATATCCGAACATGTAATCAAACAAACGGGTTTTGTGAACACGGTTGCCAGGAAGGGTATTTTGGTATACAATGCAATGAAGCTTGCAGTGTTGGCTGTAAGATTAACAACACATCGATGAATGCAACGTGTGAACAGGACACTGGATACTGTGACTTGGGATGCGTGGAGGGATATTATAGTAAAGATTGTAGTAGAAATTGCAGTCAGAACTGTAAACTGAGCAATGATTCAGATATAAGGGCATGCAATGAAACAAATGGATATTGTGAATTTGGCTGTCAAGATGGATTTTATAGTGAAAAGTGTGATACAGAATGCAATATACATTGCGAACAAAATGTTAGCTCTGAATTACCAGTGTGTGACCCAGCTGACGGAATCTGCTCGTTTGGTTGCGATACTAGTTCTTATGGGGCTAAATGTGAGGATATCTGTAATACATATTGCAGAGACTTTCCTGAAAACAGCACTAATATCCGAACATGTAATCAAACGAACGGACACTGCGAATTTGGGTGTGTGAATGGTTATTATGGTCTAAAATGTGACCGTGCTTGTAGCAGTAACTGTCAACAGAACATGTCATCGGAGCTACCGATATGTGATCATCTGAATGGAACATGCCATTTTGGATGTGTCGATAGATTCTATGGTTACAAGTGCGATAAAAGATGCAACAGCAACTGTGTCGACTACTTGTGTGAAGATGGGCCTGAAGGATGCTGTTTCAGATGCAGATTTGCACATGCAAATCTTCAAGGATGCCAGTAAATATTGTGCCCATCTTGAACTCTTTGTTATACAAGGGAGTCAAGTTTAATGACTTCCTGTTTGCTTTCCTGCACATCAGTCCCCGCCTGAAAGGGATCTACTCTAAAAGGAAAGAATTTGCTCCCAAGAGGGAAGCAAATTATTTCCTTTAAGAGAAGTCCCTTTTTCAGAAAAGAGGTAAATTGTTTTGAGAGAGTTGTCTACCCTGAAAGTTTAAAAAAAAGGTAAGAGAAAAGTCCAGGGAGTGCCACAATCACAAACCGCAGCCCTTCCCAGCCCCAGGAAACCGACAAATCTAAACAAGCACAAACCGAACAAACGTACGAAAAGCACTAAGATTAGCTCTCTCTTCCCCAAGCGAGGTAATCGCAATACTAAAAGGACTGAAAAACACAAGAACAAAATGACACACGGAAAGACATACAACAAATCGCCTCGTAGAATAAACCACAAAGCAACAAAGAGTAAGACCAACACCGGGACCACCGCCTTAGAACGGTCAGTAGAGCAAACCACCGGGGGTTTAAAGCACTTTTACAGCTAGCTAACTTCACCCTGGGTCACGATGCTAGCTAACTTCACCCTGGGTCCCGATAACTAATTTCCTTAAACGTATTTCAGTTTAATAGTATTCAAGTCTTTTCGTTCCAATGATTACCAGGTGATGTTGATATGAGTAGTGTATAGATCGATCAAAGTGACCTTTCGCTTTTAGTATGCATTAGCATAAGGCCAATGTACAATTTAAGCACGGTAGTCAAAACATCCTGCATTGCACGTGGGACAGTTATTCGCTAAGTTTTGCCGGTAACACCTGGGCCTCGTTCAGAAGTAGAAAATGATCGCGATCGTTTTGCCCTGGATCCCTCTATCTAATGAAGAGCGTCAATAGGAACAGGGATCTAGGGCAAAACGTTCGCATTTGACTTGCACAGTTAAATGCAGCTGTTTTTTGCAGTAAACATATAAATATTATAACCGGAAGGTCAAAATGCCAGTCAGTTTGTTCGGTCTATGGTTACTGATACTTATTCACGTCGTAAACAGACTGGTGCTGCGTTCAGAAAAACAAAGTGTTCGAGGACATTCGCGAACTATTTCAAACTTTCCGTTCAGTTATGAAAGATTCCGGCGGACGGTAGCGAGTATCCGTGAACTTTCCCTTGAGGTGTGTTTTGCCAGAATGGCGGCCTGTGCGAATAGCATTTATGTGTGTTTGCTTATATAAAAATATAGAAATGCTTTCTGCAGTGATGGTATTTTTTGATCCTATATTGAATTTATAATGACTAATATAATTTATTCGATCTAACATCAAGCCTCGTCAGGGAGAATAACGCCTTCTCTCTAAATCTAGGTCACACGAGACACAACTGCAATTAACCGTTCAGATATTACAAAACACTTTGCGAAAAACATTTGCGAGTGTCCCGTTTTACTGAGCGCAGCCTGTGTATGACATTCGAACATAAGAACATACGTCAAACAGCTTTTTTAACTAATTCATAAAGAAACTTTACTGGATAAACTGGGTTCTTGTCATAAGGATGTTTGAGATATGACGAGTAAGTATCTTGATCAAACTGTTTGAGGTGTTAAAAAGTTTTTTCGTAAAAACTGTGTGTAGAAATTTGACCATTCACAAAAGTAAAAGTCTTTATGGAACCATGAACATAGGAATCGAATCTCAACAAGATCTTTTTGAATTACGACGACAAAGAATATCTGATCTGGACCGCGCTGCGAATAAGTGTACCGTATTTAGACTTACTATATGAAGGCCTTAACCCCATATCATACCTGACCTAAAAAGTTCATTTGATTCATTTTGAGACGTCAAGGACATTGCTGGATGAGTCTAAAACGGTGTAGACCCTGATCTGCGTTTTGCGGCGTCTGATCTGAGTCTACACTTTTTTCTAAGGCCTCTCTATCCGAAGACTTAGGATAAATACGGTAAATGGGAATACGTTTCTTTTTCGTGGTTAACAATGTCATTATACGTGTATCTGATATAGCCGTATTAATTTGTGGTTGGTGCTAGATTTTACTGATCAACCTGTGTTTGCTAAAGTTTCTAAACACATGCTCTCCTAAATATGTCATGCTAACCACCACTTCATCCTAATAAGAACAGCAGGTTTTGGTAGTCAGTAATCACAGCACCAGATAAGTCGTTTTTTTTTCAAATCAAACTAGTTTTGATATTTTTTATAACGCATTAAAACGCCTCAACGAGGCGCTGTTGATGAGTACTAACAAAGTATGTTTCCATGGAGAAATAAGAAAAATCATTACTTTATACCCACTGTTATCATGAGTTATGAATAAATTTTAAAACTTTACTTTTCTAGATGCTAACACGTTATTTTTCAGATGTGATGAACAATGCTCAGATGGTTGTCAGGGCTGCTATCGAAACCTGACGTGTACCAGCTGCGAATCCAAGTACTGGGGACCCTACTGTGTAGGTTGTAGTTCTAATTGTTTTATACCGCCAGGCAGTTACGGGGAGCAGATGTGTTCCCCTGATAATGGTTTCTGTTTCTACGGATGTAAAACTGGAACTTATGGATTCAATTGCTCATTGCCTTGCCCACAACAATGCTTAGCAGACTGTAATCGGACAAGTGGTAGTTGTGTGAATGGCTGCAAGAAAAGCTTCTACGGCGAGTATTGTAATAGCAGGTGCTCGAAATGTCCTGGAGAAGAATGCTTCTCAGATAGTGGAGAATGTGTTGCAGAGAATTGCGACAAACCATGGATTGGTCCCCGCTGTGATAAACTATGTCCAGATAACTGCAAGGATAAAAAATGCGAGGGAACCAGTGGGGCGTGTTACGGGTGTATTGCAGGATACTTTGGTAACAACTGCAATAGAAGTGAGTATTATAATCCGGTCAAATGTAATAGTCCCTTATGTCAAGGGACCACAACAAACGCCTTGACCAGACCATACGGCTACTCAATCCTGTCTGAAACTTTAAGGTGACTCGATTCACTTATATTTGTATACTGTCCGACAATTTGTACAAGGGAGACAATTTTTTTGATTTCCTATTTGCCTTCGAGCAGATAAACCCCCGTCTGAAAAGGAGACTACTCTAAAAGGAAAGAATTTGCTCCCTGTGTGAGCAAGTGTTTTCATGTTAGAGGACTCTTTTTTAGAAGGGAGTCAAAACAATTTTGATGAAGTTGCAGCTCTGGAAAGTGTATCCATTTCCCTAAAATCTCATGAGGCTTGGGGTCTGGGAAGGGCTGCGGTTTGTGATTGTGGCACTCCCTGGACTTTTCTCTTACTTTTTTTGGACATATTTCACAAGGTATCATCTGGGCGAGATAATATATTTTCTAACCACTAGGGCTATGTCATTTTATTTTGCTTGCTTCTGCTACAGGTTGTCCTGAAACGAAATTCTAAGAAATCTTTATAAAGTTCCCAAGCAGTTAACATGCAAGTGTGTTTTATTATACTTAAGCATTACGCAGCAAAGTATGTTTTATTTTATTCAGGCATTACAGTGCATAGTCTGTTTTATTATACCCTGGTATTACGCTGAATATTGTATTTCATTACACTCAAGTATTACACTGTAAAGTGTGCTCTTTGAAGGTGCATATGTCATACATGCGAATACATAACATATGTGTTACATATGCGTACAGCTCTACAACTGTACACTTTTGTAACGCATGTCAAAAATGATGTGTTAATGTTGCGTACAACAGTACGCATATGTAACGTGTGGACACTTTAAAGAGAAGCGTTCGTATGATATGTACGAACCCTACACTTATGTAGAACCTGTTAATTACATGAAGTAGAAGTCACCATATCGGTAACGATTACTATGGCCGATTTATTTCTTAGTATGCACGTTTTTATTTGACACAACGTCATTCGTGCAAAATCAACGTTTTGGAATCTATATCATATATGTAGCACATCATTTTTATGTTTAAAAGGAAGGGCCCCCATTAAATGCAGTGCATGCTTAAAATGGTCTGCTTAAGAAAACAAATATTTGGGTACAAAATTGATTAAAATGAAGAAAAAAATGAATGAATAAATAAATAAATAAATAAATACAAACAATATTGTAGTTTAAAGTTTTGAAGAATGCGAGCAAGGACGCTGCCATTTTAAATATTCAGTTTGACATTTAATTTGTCAGATGATAGATATGTGTCGGTTATGTGGGCTAGTTGATAGTGTATATATACATTAACACAGTCTTAAGAGTATAGAAATACATGCGTGTGACAGATCTGAGCTGTGTATATTTAATTCGGTGGTTATGACGTCACTACTTCCAAAGATAATTTTCTCATTTTTCAATCGATTTTCACAACTCTTTCGCCAAACTACTCATCGAATTAGAATTGTTTATTATTTGAAGCGCGTTTTCCGTTAATATAATGCGTTACGTGTAGTATTCTAAAACGCTTCTAGTTGTTCCCGTTTGTTAGATATTAAGCATTTTTAGAATATATTAAGAAATGTTAGATATATTAAGCATATATGCAAAACTATTGCAACCTTTGATATGCATTATTTCCAAGGTAGATAACGTCTATAGATGAACTCAAGTATTAGGTTGCAAAATGTGTTTTATTATACTCAGGCATTACTCTGCAAAGTGTGTTCAATTTTACTTAAGCATTAGGCTGCAAAGTGTGATTTATTATACTCAGACATTAATCTATACAAAGTGTGTTCCATTGTACTCAAGTATTAGGCTACAAAATATGTTTTATTATACACGGGATTATGTTGAAAAGTGTGTTCCATTATACTCCTGCATCAATCTGCAATGTGTGTTTCATCAGAGTCAGGCATTACGCTGAAAAGTGTGTTTCATTATACTCAGGCATTACGCTGCATAGCGTGTTTCATTATACTAAGTCATTACGCTGCAAAGTGTGTTTCATTATACACAGGCATAACGCTGCAACATGAATGTCATAATTATCAGGCATTACGTTGTAAAGTGAGTTTCATTAAACTCGAGTATTACACTCCAGCGTATGCTTCATTATACTCAGGCATTTCGCTGCAAAGTATGTTTCATTATACTTAAGACTAATCTACAAAGTGTGTGTTCATTATACTCAGACATTACACTACAAATTATGTTTAATTATACTCAGACATAGCGCGTCAAAGTGTGTTTTATTACACTCAAGCATTACGCTGCAAAGTGTGTTTGATAATACTCAGGCATTAGGCTGAAAAGTTGGTTTCAATATATTCAATCATTACGCTGCAAATACGTTTCATGTAATGCAAATCGTGTTTTATTATACCAAGCTTTACACGTCATAGTATATTTCTTTATATAAGTAAAATTGTGTTTCATTATACTCAAGCATTACGCTGCAATATATGTTAACTATTGTCAAGCAATACGCTGCAAAATATGTTTCATTATACACAAGTAAGGATGTACTTTATATTCAAGTATTACGCTGCATATTGAGTTTTATTATACTCAAGCAGTACACTGCAAAGTGTGTTTTATTATACTTAAACGCCACACTGCAAATTGTGCTTTATTATACTCAGGCACTATGCTGCAAAATTTTATTTTTGTTGCTTATATTTATGTGTAAACGCTGGTGAATCAATAACAAATAGAAGTCCTTTTGGGTTTACTCCATTTATGAGTACTTTGCCGTTTATACTTCGACAAAATCCATAAAAAATCTGATATATTCTGATATTAACAAAAGATACAGCTTTAAATTTAACTGCAAATTTGGCTGTTGGTATTAGAGATAGTTTACGTTAAATTTTCAGTAAATACGTTTAAATGAAATCTGTTATTCTGTGTTAAGTTTATAATGAAGGCAAAACCCAATCGTCTTCGACGACCTTATCTATAGTGCAGTTCATGTTTTCTAGTGCATTGTAGTGGCCGTAAAACGTCTCTGCGTACTTCAATATAGTGTAATACATATGTTCTGATCCCTTGTTATCATTGGAGCCCATTCTTGGATATTTAAAACTTCTATATGAGAGTAACTGATGAGGCCTAGTTGGTCAAAAGTAACTAGCCTAGCCCAGAATACTTGACGCATCAGCTATTTTCTGTTTTTCGAGTACTTTTATTGTTTTCCAAGGCCGTCACTCTATACAGCAGTTGTATAGCTCAGAAACAAAAGAGCGTTTGCAAGAAAAGAAATTTAATATTTCTTTAATACTTTACATATATAAGTGAAAAGAAATGAGCCGTAACGTGAGAAAACGTACCTTTTGTCATGTGCGCTCAGCGAAGACTTAAATCGGCCTGCGAACCCGCGCAGTCTATCAAAGGCTTCATTGTCCACATTAAGAAATTTTTTTCCTTCGCTATCCAAAATACGCATGCTGATCTGAATCTTCGCTGGGCGCACATGCTCAAAGGTACGTTTTCTGACGTTACGGTTGAAATGTATAACCAAGAAGTTAAAGACATACTAAAAGTAAGGTTTGAATTCTGTCTTTTCAGCTTGTGTTGAAGGAACTTATGGTGAAGATTGTAAAAAGAACTGCAGCCAAATGTGTAACGCCACCTGTACTCCTGATTTCGGCTATTGCGATTGCAAAGCTGGCTACACGGGAGCTAGATGCATCGACCAGGGTAAGATACTCACGTTCAGCAGATTTCTACCTGCTTGTAATAGTCAAGTTCACTAGGAATAAATCCGAACTGGTTCGTTTATCTTCATTTACGACCTAGAAGTATACCAAAGTCTGGTATCTCGGTTTAACTTGAAAGTACCAGCTCTTTAAAATTTCCACTTTTTATGGGCTAGCTTTAAGGATTTTAGAGGGAATTTTCATTTAACACTGGAACTTCAGTGAAGTAGATTCTGCGAACATATTTCTGCATTTCAATACAAGCGTGCATTTTAATTTCCGATTATTATTAGTTGTCTACAAACAAGAAAGAAGATCGTGGACGAGATACATGTAGATACTATTGTATTCGTTTCATTGTACGTGTCAAAACAGAGTCAATTACATGTAATTATATACATGTATTTAATACAAAGCTGCTATTATAGAGAGACTACAGGAAAAGCTCCAGCGAGAGCCTGGCATGCACTTATATACCTAAGGTGTAAACGGTGTATATCAAGTTTCAGTTCAGTATACAACATCCCCTCTTTAAAGTTTTTACTATGAGTATTACGGTAAACGTTTTCTTTCCAAGAGTCTTATAATCACAACTTAGGAATTTCATTCATAAAAGTTGTACGGAATGTCATTGATAATTCACACATGGCTCTGTTTACAGAGTTCAGCTGCTAGCTGTCACAGTTTATCACCCAGATAATTATCTTCTCGGTATCACTAGAAAGTAAAGAATTATAGCCAATTAACTGTTCATGTTCTTTACAATTCCAGTCTATCTGGAGGTTTCGAAACACGCCCTGATCTTGTAACATAATGTTTATCGATTGTCAAGTTCTGTTTACCATTTTGCATATTTTGTATATTTTCGAAAGGCTGAGACGAGGGTGTATCAGATTCTCTGTTGGCTGGTAAAGTCCGAAAATTTGTCCCATTACAATCAGGCTGTTTTGAGTTTTTACTCCCGTAGGAAGGTTAGTTGGTTCGTTCAACTGAACATCTCTATTTAACTTGACTAGGTGTCTTCTGTTTCTTGATATGACACCACGGGGTGTATCAACAATGTACGATCGCGGTCGGTCCGCTTCCTGAAGTACCTTACCATCAACTTGAAATCGTTTTACAAAGACATTGTCCCCTTTTTGCAGTGGTTGTAAAACCCTAGCACGCTTTCGCATATCATAATGCTGCTTTTCGCTGCTGCGTGCGGCGTTCTCCTTACGTCGAAGATTTCTTTGTTTTACAGTTCTTGGTTTCAATTTTGCAGGATTTATTGGAACCAAGGTTTTTATTCGACGCGAAAATAACAATCCTAAAGGACTACAGCCATTGCTCAAAGGTGTAGCGCGATAATTCATTAAAGCGACATACGGATCGTCCGCTTTTTTTAGCAAGCGTTTCACAGTCTGAACCGCGCGTTCTGCCTCCGTGTTACCCAACGGATATTGATACGTAGTAGCTTTTCGGTCTAAAACCGTACAGGAAGAAAAACAATGTTGCTTAGAAATGAAAGTACCTTTTTTAGTCAGTAGGACCTTATCTTTGTACCAAGTAAATAAAGCCTAATTGGTTGCTTATTAACGGTTAAGTATATGCTTTATCAGGGTTGGGTTAGAAAATAATGATTATTTATTACTTTGTTTACCAGGTGTTTTGGACATTTTATGAAACTTTCTAGACAAATAAGACAACTGAATTCTAATAAATAAGATAAGTCAAGTTCTCGGTCAAATGTATTTTCGTCATCATTTGACTTACTTTTTGGTGCTAAATTTAGGAATGTGGTCATTGTTTCATTGGCCACAATACCATATAAGGACACATCGTTGCAGGAAGAACTACCACGTAATGGTCTAATAATAGCAGTGTGGGACTGGTATATAAGGGTACAGCGAGCGGTGTGAGAGAGAGTTCTGGTTTGAGAGTTGAATTGAGCTATTGGTTTGATTGTGAAGAGGTGCATGGAGCGAAAGGGACTCTTGCGGCAAAATACCAAATAAAAGATGTTAGAAACTTAACCGGGCTTGAGTTGGACTTAGTTCGGGAGCCACCCAACAGTGGTCAAGTGTTGGTCACTACGCAACACCACTGGTCATCTATTTTGGTTCCGTGACCAGGATGGACTTTTCCTGCTGTTCAGTTTATTTTCGGACTTGAAACTTTTGTGGAACTCCAGCCTCAAGGATACAAGAACACTTGGTCAGGTAAGCTTAGTCTATCTTGTTGTCTTAGACTGCAGAGATGGCCGATGCGTGTGTAGCGCAGGTGTTTCAAAATTTGGCTGCCGAAATGGGTAATGTTTCGACTGCCTTAGGTGCTCAAGGGGTTAATCAAATAATCCAGCCATTTGAAGGGGAGCCAAAAAAGTTTAAGGAGTGGGTCAAGTCCATAGAAAAGTATGCCGTGTTAACGAACCTGGGGCAAGACAGAATTAAACGGGTGGCATACCAAGCAAGTAGGGGTCCTGTTAGTGATTTTATTTGTAGATCATCCGCAGGCGACGTGGAATGATCTTAAGACAGAACTCAGTAATAGATTTTCCGAGGTAACTGATGCGCAACATGCATTCCTATTGCTACGTAAAATTCATCAAAAACCGGGCGAGACCGTACAGGTCTATGCCGAAAGGCTAATTACATTAGCTGAGGACGCGTTTGGCAATCAGCAGGGTCCTGCTACCCAGAGACAGCTGATTGATATTTTTGTAGACGGGTTATCAGAGGACTCATTAAAACTAAAGATTCTCAGGGAGAACCCTGCAACTTTAGAGGCCGCGATAACAACTGCCACCAATGAACAAAATCTTCGCAGACGTTTCAATCTGCGAACGCGCCATCGTGAGGTCCCCGATGAGGAGCGCATGGAGGTCGATCATTACCGACCGGCACCGCGATGTTTTAAGTGTCACCGGGTGGGACACAGAAATAAAGATTGTAGGTCGAAGACAGATGTCAATGCTGTGGTGAATATTAAGCAGCCAATGGGAAATGACGGGAAAAGGGACATGCTATGCTGGTACTGTGGGAGAAAGGGTCACTTTAAGAGGGAATGTAAGAAACGGGAAGCCGAGCAGGGCATGGGGAAGTAATAATCCCAAGCCGTTGGGAAATCAAGCTAGTCAGGAAAACTAGGACCCTCCTTCCGTAAGGAAGCCCACGGAAGGAGAAGAAAATTCGCAAAAGACATTCCAAAATTTGAAATAGCTTTAACAGGTAGTCCTAATTCATGTCTGATACATATAGGAAAAAATAAATATAGGTCATTGGTAGACTCCGGAGCCGAAGTATCTTTGATGCATACGCGTGTTTACGAAGCATTGAAGAAAAAGCCGCCATTATTAAAGAAAAATGCTAAATTGCAGTCAGTCAGTGGCGCATGCTTAAAAATTGATGGGTATATTACATTAACATTTCAGATCGGGGATACCGAAATTAATCATCCATTTTATGTGTCGCCTTCGATAAATAGGAATTTCATATTGGGCAGGGATTGGCTCGTCCAAAATGGGGTTAGGCTATATTTTGATTTGGGGTTTTTAAGAATTGGTGAGACAAAGGTACCCCTTGAAGAAGACATACATATTGCATCGCTCGTGCGCGTGAGGTCAACAACCGTTCTAAAACCGCAAACAGCTACTGTCTGCTTAGGCAAGGTGAAAGATAGTCCTGAATTTCCGGTATATGGTTTATATACAGTTACAGCAACGGAAACAAATTTTGTGGGTGGAGAACCGGGACTTATGGTTTCCAACTCAGTCGCTAAGTTAACAAAATTGCGGGCCCTACCAATTATACAAATAAAACCATACGGGTGAAAAGGGGATGTGTCATTGCAAAAATCGAAGCAATAGAATGTAAACAAGTAAACAGTCTGGATAGTATAAAAGCGCAGTCATTTCGAATAGACAAAAAAAACTGGACATCGGACGTTGACGTACCAGAAAGTTACAAATCCACCATAGTGACATTTTTGGAAAAGCATCAAGATCTTTTCGCAACAAAAGACTCGGAATTGGGTCACACCGATACAGTGAAAATGAAATTAGATACTGGAGACCATCAACCCATAAAACTAAGGCCGTATAGGACACCCATACAAAATAGGGAGGTGATTGAAAACGCAGTTGACGAAATGCTCGATGCAAATGTGATCCGTAGGTCAAAATCTCCTTGGAGTTTCCCAGTAGTTATAGTTGATAAGAAGGATGGATCAAAGAGATTCTGTGTAGATTTCAGAAAATTAAATCAAATCACTAAGCCTAATTCCTACCCGCTTCCTTTGATTGATGATATTTTGGCACTTTTAGGAAAAGCAAA
Source organism: Anodontia alba (assembly GCA_964016985.1). Taxonomy (NCBI): domain Eukaryota; kingdom Metazoa; phylum Mollusca; class Bivalvia; order Lucinida; family Lucinidae; genus Anodontia; species Anodontia alba. The sequence goes on from OZ024822.1 coordinate 51,867,744, forward strand.
ATACTTCACTTCTTTAGATTTAAAATCGGGCTACTGGCAAGTGCTCATGGATGAGGCCGATAAGGAAAAGACTGCATTTGCCTGCCACCGTGGACTGTTTGAATTTAACGTCATGCCTTTTGGTTTATCAAATGCTCCAGCAATTTTCCAGGAACTCATGGCAATAGTGTTGCACGGCCTTAGTCAATTTGCAACAGCATATCTGGATGACATTTTAATATTTAGTGAAACTTTAGAAAAGCATCTGTCTCACTTAGAAGCAGTGTTTGACAAGTTACGGCAGCATGGCCTGAAACTAAAATTGAAGAAATGCTCCTTCTTGCAATTGGAGACACATTATCTTAGGTTTGTCATTAATTGCAGGGGGATAAGTCCAGATACTTCGAAGGTAGAAGCCATTAGATCACTCCCTACACCAACGTGTGTCCGGGAGGTACGCTCTTTCATTGGCATGTGTTCGTATTATCGCCGTTTTATTCCAAATTTCTTTGAGATAGCAGAGCCTATTATTGCCCTCACAAGGAAGTACGCAAGATTTAAGTGGACAGGGCAATGTCAAAGCAGTTTTGACTACTTGAAACAAAGCCTCACAAGTGTGCCTTTGTTGGCCTACCCTGATCCTAATAAGCCTTACACTCTTTACACAGACGCCAGTAACTCTTGTATAGGGGCATGTCTAACTCAAGAGATAGACGATGAAGACGATTACTTGCCGAATGTAAAGAATGAAAAACCAATTTATTATCTTTCCCATAAGTTAAGTAGGACACAGTGTAAATGGTCAACCATTGAGAAAGAGGCATTTGCAATTCACTATTCTTTGCAGAAGCTTGATTATTATCTGCACAATGCTAAATTTACAATCAAGACAGACCACAAACCACTCAAATATTTGCTCGAGTCTCCGCTGCAAAACAAGAAAGTTCAATTATGGGCATTGGGGATATGCGGGTACAACTGTAACGTTGAATACATTCCTGGGAGGGAAAATACATGTGCTGACCTGCTCTCAAGAAAACCAGACACGGACGACAGCCCTGACGAAAAATCATTGCTTGAACCTGACATCAATGACAACACGTTTGAAGTAGGTGCAATAAATTCAAATCAGTTTAATCCGAAACATTTTGCTGGTTGCAATCTGTCGGCAAAGGAAGATGTTGACGTACCAGACTCTGACTTCAAAGAGCTCGATATGGCCCTTGAGCAGAGTAAAGATAAAAACATAATAGAACTTAAAACCCTGTTAGAACAAGGGGAACCCAGTAAGGCGGTAAAACGTAGGTATATTTTGGAAAATGGCTTACTTTATTATTTGTCCAACTCGGATGATAATCCTACCCTTTGCTTGTTTATACCTGACAAAACTGCTGAGACAGTGGCCCATTTAATCATAGAGGAAATATTTCCACGTTTTGACAATGGATCTGAAAATGTCAATCGGGTGGTAAGAGAAACCCTCGATAATTTAAATATCCATCATGTTACAACTTCTTACTATCACGCCTCTAGCAATAGTAAAGTTGAACGGTTCCATCGAACCTTGCATGATATACTTGCAAAAAGACTACAGGAAGATCAAGATACTTGGGATCTTCATTTAAATCAGGTCCTAGCCGCTGTACGCTTTAATGTTAGTGAGGCAACCGACTACACACCATTCTATTTATTGTATGGCCGTGATGTGGTTTTACCCCTGGACAACATATTGAAACCTCGGTTAAAATATCAGGGGGAAGACATGCATCAAATTGCTCTTCAAGAACAGCACAAAGCTTTTATGCTGGTACATGGTCGCCTCAGAAAACAGCAACGTGAACAGGCCAAATATGGGAATAAGAAACGTAGGGATATAACCTATAACATAGGGGATCCTGTATTTTATAAAAAGCACGTCCGAACAAAAATAGAGGGTCGTTGGCGACAGTACTACAGAATCATCGAACAAAAATATCCAGTAACAAATGTGCTGAAGAACCAGCTGGACAATAAGACGGTTGAGGCTCATGCTAATGATATTAAATTTGCGAAAGTTGACACATGGCATATTCCAAAAACAGATGTAGGTCAACCGCGTCGCAGCGCCGCGTATGTAGTACCACCGGTTTCCGATGACAGTTTGTCTGAACAAAGTTCCTCTGAATCAGAACCAGAGGATCCTAAGCACAAATTGGCAGATCGTACTCGTCGTGAGCGGGAATATTCCGATGCAGAAGATGATATTCCAAAAATGGAACTCGCGAAGCGAATTCGTGAACGCGAACGTCGAATAGAAGATAACGCGGACACATCGGATGGAATGCTTACAGCAAGTGATGTAGACTCTGAGGCTACCATTGATTACGGTCTTTCAGACTCTATGATGGTCGAGGGTATTCAAAAGCAACAAACTGAGGGCGTGAAACTCAGAAACCTCGACCATGAGATGCGAAGAAGAAATAAGAAAGCTAAAAATACTAAAATTAGGACTCTGTTGAGCGCAATTGCTGGAATGTTCTAAAATTTATATCAAGTGGCTTCTTTCAACAATGTTATGTAAATAATTAAATTAGGTTAAGACCTAATTTGGGGTGTCTGTTTCTTTGCAGGACACAGACCATAGCAGCACGGAAGATGTGTCTTCTAATTCTCCTGTCACTTATTGGCTGTGCCGAAGGGGTAATTATACATGAAAATGTTGTATTTCATAAAATAAATGACATTACATCTACACGCGCTGAATGGCTAATAACTTTTGTGCAAGATCTACAACCATTCAGATTCTTTTTATCACGTGTTGCTGCAGACATTGAACAGATAGCTAACGTAACTGAGGTTATGCTGGACCACTATAGTGGGCCGCGACAACAGAGCTTTACTAACACGCTGAAAAATTTACGTGACGAAATTGAATCCCTGGATGGCGTGTTAAATGGAATTTTCCAAAAATATGCAGACTATAAATCTTTAGGGTCAAAGGCAAAAAGAAGTATCTTACCAATCGTAGGAAAAATAATGTCCTTTATGTTTGGCACTGTTCCAGAATCACAGCTGGAAGATGTGCGTCACGCAATCAATGAATTATCAAAAAATCAAGTTGATATCTTACACTTGCTTGAAGAACAGATGTCAGTACTAAATGTTTCTAGGGCACAAATCAATGAAAATCGCATGGCAATATTGGATCTTGTTAAGTGCGTAAACCTCTTTGATATCCGAATACGGGAACTGACGGAAGCTATTCAGGAAAGATTTGAAAGGGTGGAGACCTTTGTCAATGTCTACGCACAGATGGACCTCATCATAAGCGGTATCAAAGATGCCATCTTACGGGCCAACTTTTATTTGGAGAACTTACGGTTAGAACTTAATGTTATCTCTAAATCATTTAAGTCCTAGTTTAATCACTCCTGAAACTTTGAAACAACTTTTATTGGAAGTAAAAACTAAATTACCCTACTCGCTGAAGCTTCCTGAAGACCCTGTCAATAACATTTGGTACTTCTATCGGACCTTGATCTGTAAAACGGTCTTGGATAGTGAAAAATTGCTAGTTATCATTAACCTACCCCTCCTGGACCATAATGGGGAGTATGAGGTATTTAGGATACATGCCTTACCACTTCCATGGGTTCAAGCTTCGTCTATACAAAAATTGCCGAACATGGTTGCAACTTATGATGTGCAGTATACAGGTCTGTTAATAAATAAAGGACGAAATAGGTATGCTCTGTTGGAAGCGGATGAAGTACATGCCTGCAGTAATGTCGTCATCCGATACTGTACACCCAGAAATGCAGTCCTCCCTGTCAATTTACATCGGCACTGCGCCCTTGCATTATTCTTTAAGGAAAATGCAGAGGTAGATACATATTGCCGGAAAATTGTTACCCCGAATGCAATGTTACCACAAGCCAAATACCTATCCGTTGGGCAATGGGTAGTCGCCTTACGTGAACCGCTTACATTTTCGGTTGTGTGTACAGAAAATAGGGGTCAACGGTCAGCAACAACCCAACAAACTAAAACCATGAAACCCCCTTTAGATGTAATAAAACTGAAGCCTGGTTGCTCAGGGTCTAGTAACTTGTTGAACTTACCCACCTATTATCAAGTTGAAGACTATGCAACCGTTAAGGACCCTTTTAGCAACTTGATCGAACTAAGGAATAAATCAAAGTTTCGAAATTGTTATCACTTAGAGGAAGCCCTTCCAAACTTTACAAAAATTGAACTGTCAAATTAAACAGCTCTTAGACAAATTCCTATGACTGATTTGATCTGGAAACTTAGAGACATGCGTAAGGTCGAAATTAAAGACGAATCGTGGCCAATGTGGGTTTACATAATCATAAACGGCGGGATATGCATCTTGGGTGGGGCACTAATTTTCTTGTACCTAAGGTATAGGAAAAATAAGGGAACTCTTGATTTTGAAACCCCTGACTGCTGCACTCGAATTATTCTCTGTGGTTGCAGAGATAGGATGGACAAAGGTGAGCCACATGACCAAGTGATGTCGGTGTCTTACACCAAAGGGGCGGAGGAGGTGAATATACTTCCGGACAGAGATCAATCTGTCCCACCAAACGGAGAGGTTATGTCGGACTCTTTCCTAAGGCACCTTTACCCAAGTCTACCAAGGGTGGCTAAATAAAGTGACAATCTTTACAACAGTTGCTGTGTGCTGCGAACTTGTAAATAGAAAGTAATGGATACTTTAGTGTATACAGACCTATGCATAAATATACTGGAATCATGCACTTATGAGACAGCACCGAAGCGAGCAGACGCACGGACGATGGTTAGATTATAGGTGGAGAAGGTCCCTTTTTACACTGTAAAACTATGCTTCTATAACAAACATTGTTTTCGCTAAGAAACAAAGGTTCTCAGAAATATACAGTCAAACAAAAAAATTAATGAAGTGTAATTAATTTACTTATAGACTTTATTCCAGGAGAAGGCCATTAAAAACCAGGTGTTTGGGATAATTAGTGGAGATTAAGAAATTAAAACCTAGCTTTATCAATTGTGCTAGACAAGATTACATAAAAGTGTCAGGAATACGAAAAAGAAACCCAACTGAAATTTGGTTAATTAAAAGGATTACCTATATATACACTGCTTTTTCCTAACTTTAACTTAGAATAAAAACTCTAGCTAACTGGTTAAATATATTTCACAAGCAAAAAATAAATACAGTGGAAAATTTAAAACATGGCTGAGAACGTAGAATTCGAGCCGAGCTGTTGGCGTTACATGCGGTTACGGGACTTAGTAGATTCCCTCAGTGAAGAGACAAAGAGGCGAATCGAAATGGAGAACATTGATGACGAGATCATTCTAGCACAGGTCATTTGGTCAAAGAAGGCCTGTGAGTTAATCCATGGACCGTTGGGGAGTCATCCCCCGCCTTACGCTGAGCAGGAGGGAGACGCGGCGATCGGGAGCGTGTCGATCCCGATTGACCCGGACATTAAATTACTGTATACCGTTCAGGGCGAAGAGGCGGCGGCCACATTACTGGACACTTCCGAGTGGCCGTCGTCAGACGATAGAGACGCTCAGGAAAAAGAGACGGAAGGGGCGGATCTTGTCTGCCGACCAGAGGGTTGGGAGGCTCAAACCACTCGGAAACAGGAGCCGGAGAAAAGGGAGACCGGTATGTTGGAGGTGTCAGAAGAAGAAGAAGAAGAAGAAGAAATGGATTACTTAGAGCCCGTGTATCAACCAGTGGAAGGAGGGGCATAGGCGAACCTGCCAGTAAAAACATTAACTGAATTTGCAGGGACGGTGTCGGATTTGCAGGGACAGTGGTGTGGTCAACAGTACAAAAAGTGGAAAAAAAAGTAGTGACATTAGTTAAAAAAAAAGTAGTGACTTTAGTAGGAATATCAAATGTGCATGTGCTTGTGCCGGTATATCTTATGTGCATGGGAACCGCAGGAGTGGGTAAGTGGCATTCTTATTTAAACATTTTTTGTTTAAAGAAGTAAGGGTTTCAAACTGTAATTCACTTACCTTGCATGTTTTCTCAATTTTCATAACTGATCCGAGTAATGTAATAATTCCGTATATTTTGTTAAATAGAATTTAACAAAATATCCACTAAAAAGGGGCCAGTGATACGTAGTAGCTTTTCGGTCTAAAACCGTACAAGAAGAAAAACACTGTTGCTTAGAAATGAAAGTACCTTTTTTAGTCAGTAGGACCTTAACTTTGTACCAAGTAAATAAAGCCTAATTGGTTGCTTATTAACGGTTAAGTATATGCTTTATCAGGGTTGGGTTAGAAAATAATGATTATTTATTACTTTGTTTACCAGGTGTTTTGGACATTTTATGAACCTTTCTAGACAAATTAGACAGCTGAATTCTAATAAATAAGATAAGTCAAGTTCTCGGTCAAATGTATTTTCGTCATCATTTGACTTACTTTTTGGTGCTAAATTTAGGAATGTGGTCATTGTTTCATTGGCCACAATACCATATAAGGACACATCGTTGCAGGAAGAACTACTACGTAATGGTCTAATAATAGCTGTGTGGGAACGGTATATAAGGGTAGAGCGAGCGGTGTGAGAGAGAGTTCTGGTTTGAGAGTTGAATTGAGCTATTGGTTTGATTGTGAAGAGGTGCATGGAGCGAAAGGGACTCCTGCGGCAAAATACCAAATAAAAGATGTTAGAAACTTAACCGGGCTTGAGTTGGACTTAGTTCGGGAGCCACCCAACAGTGGTCAAGTGTTGGTCACTACGCAACAATATTTCGCGCTGTTTGTCACATGCATTATTCCGTATTCTGCCATAAATTCTCTAAACAATGTCGACGTATATTGTGGTCCCTGATCAGTCGTCAAAATGTCACATATGCCATGTCTGCTAAAAATTGATTTCATGTGATTGATTACGTCTTGTGATGTTGTAGATTCCAACTTGGCTATTTCTATGTATCGTGAATAGTATCAAATTACTAAAAGATATGTGTGATTCCTCCAGTAAAATAAGTCTGACCCTAAATGTTTCCACGGTCTGTCATCATATTCTGTGCTTATCATAGGTTCAGCGTGGTCATTTTGTAACCTTGCACATGTGTCTCAGGAGTTCACAAGTTTTTCTATGTCACTGTTTACTCCTAACCACCGTACAGATTCTTTAGCTCGGAATCTGCATTTTGTTATCCCTTGGTGAGCCCCATGAATTTTTGATAGTATATCTGCTCTCATTTCCATTGGGATAATTAATCTGTCACCCTTCATCAAAATTCCCTTGTTTACTGAAATTTCTCCCTGATAATGCAAATATATTTTTCCAGTTTCACACGCTCTGCTTTTTGTTTCAGGCCACCCAGCTTGACAATATCTTGTCAAAGTTTGACATACAGGATCCCGACCTTGTTTTTCCTTAATTTCATGAAGCCGCATATCGGTAGCAGGCAATTGTCTGAAAACTGAGTCAACATAATTTTCGGTATCTAAGCTAAGCTCTTTTTCTTCACGTGTCAGCTCGTGATTCACAGGTTGTCTGCTAAGCAAATCTGGGATAATTAACTGTTTTTCCGGTACGTGAGAAATTGAGTAGGAAAACTGCATTAACTTCAGTCTGAATCTTTGAATTCTTATGGGCAAATCATGAAGGTCCTTTTTACCTAGTAACGATACAAGAGGTTTGTGATCTGTCTCGATATGAAAGTGTTTGCCTATGAGATAATCTCGGTTTCTCTCACACCCAAAACAGACCCCAAGGGCCTCTTTCTCTAGAGTAGAATATCGCTGTTCTGTTGGTGACAGGGCTCTAGAAGCATAAGTAACAGGCTTTAAATCTCCATTATCTTGCTTTTGAAAAAGTGCCGCCCCCAGGCCAAAATTTGACGCATCTGTTTTTAGTACTGTGTACTTGTTTGGATCATAGATTGCAAGTACAGGAGTGCTAGTAAGTAATGTTTTGATCTTCTCAAAGGCCGCTTGTTGATTTGATCCCCAAGAGAATTGATTTTTCGAACTAAGTAGGTCACGTATTGGTTTAGAATAGTCTGCTAACATAGGTGTAAATTTACCCAGTTGGTTAACCATGCCCAGGAATCTGCGTACCCCGTGCAAATCTGTAGGTGCGGCCAGGTCTCTTATCGAAGCGACCTTCACCGGATCTGCAGAGATTCCTTCTAGCCCCAGAATATGACCGACAAATCTGATAGAGATCTTTTTGAACTCAGATTTTTCTGCGTTTAATGTGAGGTTAGCATTTTGCAGTCTAGACAGTACTTGTTTTAAACGTTCGTCATGTTCGCGCTCTGTCCTACCGTAAACTAGTATGTCGACTGTCTGACATATAACCCCCTCAAGACCTTCTAGAATTTGATACATATTTTTTGGAAGTATTCACTCGAACTTGAAAGTCCCATCGGTAACCTGTTAAAGGCATATCTCCCGAATGAAGTGATAAAGGTGGTGAGTAATTTACTTTGATCTGACAGTTTGATCTGCCAAAATCCCGAATTCGCATCAAGCTTACTGAAATATTTCGCACCCGAAAGAAGTCCAAGACTCTGGTCAATTGCTGGCAGTGGGAAATTTTCACGTTTGACATTTTCATTTGATTTAATAAGGTCAACGCAAATTCGTATTTTACCGCTCGGTTTCGGTACAACGACCATGCCTGCACACCAGTCCGTAGGTTGGTCAACACGGGAAATAACTCCGTTTTTCTCCATGTTCGCTAACTCCTGCTTTACCTTTGGTTACAACGGAATAGCAACTCTACGTGGAATGGTTAGCGCATACGGTTTGGCTCCCTCTTTAAGGGAAATATGGTATTCTCCACTGAGCATACCAAGATCTCTAAATAGATTAGGATAATTTTGCTTCGCTGTTTCAAGCGAGACGATCTCATGCACATGATCATGTTTAATCTCAAGCAAATTTAACTTTTTGATCGCTGGTCGGCCTAAAAGGCACCTGTCAAGTCCTTTAACTACATATATTTGCTCGACCGCTGAAGCAGCATCGCTAGAAATTGTTTCTGCGAACGAACCCATGACATTCAAACGTTTATTACCCGGACCATAAAGCTTTTTACTGCATTTGGTCAATGGTAACTTGCCTAATTGTGAGTACATGTTTTCAGAAATGAAAGTTACGTCAGCCCCAGTATCGATTTTGAATCTGAGACAAACTTGTCTCACCTTTAATGTTATAGTCCATGGGTCTGTGTCATGCATATCCACTGTCTCCAGGTACGCCCGATCATTGTCGTCGCACATCTCAACTGTTCCAAGGTAAACGTCGGATTCGTCGGATTCCTCTCGCCCTTCGACCTCGTGAACGTTTTTCTTGGATAGACAGCATTTCACCCAGTGTCCCTTGACCCCGCGACCTCGACATCTTGATTGCGCCGCTGGGCATTTCTCACGGTTGTGAGACGGAACTGCTCCGCAACGGGTACACTTTGAAGGTTTTGGCTTACTCCTGTTTAGTGACTTATTAACAGTTCTCTGTTGCTTTGTTTTTTGTTTGACAAAGTCAAGCCTGTTATCATTAACTATTTGACTTCGCACAATTGATTGTTGTCCATGGACTGCTTCCTTCTGTCTGGCTTGATTGACAGCCTTTTCAAGCGTTAAATCTGCATCTAACTGCAATTTTTCAGAAATTTTCGCGTCCCGCAAACCAACAACAATCCTGTCCCGAATTAGTTCATCTTTCAGCTGGCCATAATAACAATGTTCTGCTAAATAATACAGTGATGTAATGAAAGTATCCACTGATTCTCCTTCTTCCTGTTTCCGCATGTTAAATTTAGCTCTTTCAAATATCACATTCCTTTTCAAGACAAAATAATTCTTGAATTTATTTTTGACAGTTTCAAATTCTTTTTGTTGTGCGTTTGTTAAATTAAATGAATGCAGGATGTCATCTGCCTCTCTTCCCATACAATAGATTAATGTATTAACTTGTTGTTCCTGACTTTTCTCACTTAATCGAGAAGCTATTTGGAACCGTTTGAATCGTATAATCCATTTCTCAAAATCTTCAGGCCGCTTGAAATTGAAATGTTCTGGCGATGTAACTTGAAATGTTGCCATTTTTGCTTAATTTTCCAGAGTTCACAATATATTCCAGAGATTTAATCAGATTATCGCTGTTTAAACTATAAATTAAATTTCAAAACTTCTACTTTCTGATACCATAATTATTGTAGTCGTTTCATTGTACGTGTCAAAACAGAGTCAATTACATGTAATTATATATTTAATACAAAGCTGCTATTATAGAGAGACTACAGGAAAAGCTCCAGCGAGAGCCTGGCATGCACTTATATACCTAAGGTGTAAACGGTGTATATCAAGTTTCAGTTCAGTATCATGTATACAACAGATACTTATTTTGAGTGTACTACCTAATAGGTAAAGGAAAACTCCGCCAAATGTCAAAGTCATTTATTTAGAATCTAACCATAATCATCATACTCTTGAACTTTGATTGGTTATTTTTGCTTTCAAGTCCATCACATCCAATTTGACTGGAAAATAAATATTATTTTGTTCTCTTCAAGCTGAATTCAGCTCGTATACAAGTAGTCAAAGAGTGTTCAAGTCAGCAAAGACTAAGTACACTGAGCGGATGCGCAAGCTGATCTGTCTTTATTTGGCGCACATGCTAAAAGGTACATTTCTCAAATATTCAAAATTCATTTTCTTTTCTTTTACCAGTACTATACGCACAGCAAGCTGCAGACAAAGGACCAACACTAGAGGAAATACTTTATTCTATACTTTTCACAGTGTTGATTGTATTTGTATTTGGCATGGCACTTTTTATCGTAAAAATCAGGTAATGGCAATGATGTTTATTCATTAGAAACTATCCATAGGTATGTTTCCATCCTCCCTGTAAAGGTGGAGAGTCTTATTTATTTTGGCATGGTTGTCTGTCGTTCAGTCCGTCCGCCTGTCATTCACAAATCGTATACGTTATATAACTTTACGGCTGCTTCAATAAATATATATATAAAAAAATGTAAAATAATAAGGGGTATATGTATACTATGCATTTTAAATAGACAGATTCTGCTGATGAAAGGAAAGGGCTTGAAGTAAATATTACAACGCGACCTTAAATTTATTAATCACATGGCAGCTAAAGCTAATAAGCACAACCAGTTTATCTTCCTTGGTTTAAACATATTCTGTTTCCAAATATTCAATGCTATACATCGGCGTACATAATAAATATGACTAGAACGAATGTATGATTACTTATTTAGTTCTTCTGCTTAACAATCACAGTTGTACAAATATTGACGAAAATATATTAAACATTATGGATCTCAGTTTCTAAATGTGAATTTAAGATACAGAAAATATAAGCAAGGGTACAAGAAACGAAATACTACGATGTAGATTTATAACAAGTTCGGATATCCATGTGGTAAAAATCTAAAAAGTTACCTTTGTAAACTAACAACACACATAAGAATGAAAATCTGAGACTCGGTTTTATTGAATCTCTTCATATGCAAGAATGTAGTTGCGAGGCAGCATACAACCCGTCGCATCACTTTGAGCAATATATGATTTTCTAAGCAACTAGAATGGGCTCTGTGATCCCAAAGAAAATAAAAAAATATAATATCTGCCCTATGATTAAGTACGGGTATACATTCTACGGCCGCCACACGGCGTTTATCACCAGTTGCAGTGAAGTAAAATAATGATAATGATAAAAAAAAAAAAAAAAAAAAAAAAAAAAAAAAATAACGGTTGCACAGATCATAACAGGCTCAATTCTAATGCCAGTATAAGGCCTGATAATATCAGTTGTAAGAGTCACTTTATTACTGACACAGGTCCTTAAATGGATTTTGGTGATACCAAATGAAGAGATAAGGGCAGCGAATCCTGGGTAAATATCCTACAGTCAATCAGCTTTAAAAATAAACAGTTGCATGTACAGAACATTTAATTCCAGATGGCTTCACCAGACTGAGTAAAAATTGTTATGTGTCGCTTATCTTTTCTTGGCCTTTTTTTTAAAATATTAAACCGTTTGTTGTATATGGTGATGAAGCATCTCCAAATAGTAGAAGATTAAGCGATATTGTTTGATACTGTGAGACAGCGGTAAAGTGTCCGTTTCTCTGCGTGATGTTAATCGAACAACAAAGTAAATAGTGGTGTGAATATTCTACAAGGTTATTGTTGAGACTGCTATATTTTGTTCGGAGACGTGTATGCAAATTTATGTTTTCATATTACCTGTGACGGTTTTAATAATTCTTGAAAGAGGTAACTGAATTGGATTGTTTTGCTTCATCAGGCCAAATGTTCCATTCCCTTACAACAAACGGTATAAAGGAGTGGTTATATAGACTAGTTCTAGTTTGAATGGACTTTGAATTGTCTGCATTTCGGGTGCTGTATTGGGATAGATTATAACTGACTGTGCCACTGTGGAGGAAAGAGAGGACGGAGTTAAATCGTTACACCTTTTTATAGAACAGGACGAATTTATGATTTTCTTGTCTCTTTTCAAGTGTAACCCAAGTTTCCTTGATTATCAAATTTTCGTCTTCATGGAGCAAAATTCAATTGTTCTTCTGTACAAAGCACTAGTACGACCACATGTGGAATATGGAAATACAATCTGGTACCTTTTGTTTTGAGGAGGGGATGGGAAAGGGGGTGGGAGATATTGAAAGTGTTGCAAGTATACGGAAGCGAGCGACAAAACTAATCCCACAACTTGAGGACCTTACTTATATTGAAAGACGTAGGATATTGAAAATACCCACCCTAGCATATCGCAAAAGGAGAGGAGGTATGCTGCAAATATTCAAAAATTTAAACGGAATAGAGGATAATACCTCCGGAAATATTTTAGGTTGATTGTTTACAATCGACCCAAGTATACTTCACCTGAATTCCCTTAAGGTTTCGTCCATGTGATTACCATTGACCGATGAAATAAAACCGCGCGTTAGACGGACCAACCAACGATACGAAACCCACAACCTGTTGTCTCCGGACAGAACTCTGGTCCCAAACAGAACGTTTATTTTCGATTGACCCCAAAGTTACAAAAGAATATTGCTTTTGTCCGCGTGACTATCGCTGACCAATAAAGTTAATCCATGCTAACAGCGTTTGTACGAAATTCAGGTAATGCTTTTTTATAGCGGCTCTATTCTTGTCGCTGTGATGTCAGAGTGCTATGTAAAGAGGATTATCTGTAAAACCTGGACTGAGCTTAGCACTGAGACATTGGCAAATAGTGCAGACCCAGATCAGACGTCGCAGACCGCGGCGTTTGATCAATGTCTGCACTGCTTGCTTAAATAACAGGAAGTTAAGGGTCTTAAGTTCCCTTTTAGGTACAATTTTCAATCCTAAACCCAGAGACAATCGATCCAGCAGTGCTGTCAGTGCTTTGATTCAGTGTTGCTACAGCGTCTGCTACACGTAATCATAATTTTAAGTTGAAGCAAAAACATGGTAGAACAAATTCAGGCTTCAGCTAGGAATTATTTTAAGATAGTTATTGGAATATCCTACCATCAGTTCTTATAAATGCTGAAGATGTTAATGATTTCAAATCCAAACTGGACTAACACTCGAACTGTGTAATTATGTAAGAGCGATAGATTCTAAAATTGTCAACCATTTGCAACCTGTATTGCGTATCCTCTCTATACCTTCTTAAGACCTAGGAGGTTGTCATGATATTAATAAATTGCATATTCCCGGTGGCGGAAAGATATTTTTTAGCATAGCAATTTTGTCTGTCCGTCCGTTCCTGTCTTGGTTACTAATCATGTAGTGTCTGCTACATATCTCTAAACCAGTTGTCGTATTTCAATGCATTAAACTCACATCACGAAAACATGCCTATATAATTTTGACCCCCTTAAACCCGATATTTATATGGTAAAAAATGGGGTTTACAGGGGTATACAATATTTTCTCTTATTTCTGTTCAAAACATAGATTGTGGGTACTCGTTAGAACCGCCTCGACGAGGCGGTTCTAACGAGTACCCACAATCTATGTTTTGAGCTACGAGGCGGTTCTAACGAGTACCCACAATCTATGTTTTGAGCAGAAATATGAAAAATATCAGAATTTTTTATCTGAAAAATTTCATTTTTTGGTGGTAAAATTTTCAGTATATTTGAGTAGGCGTGTTTTCGTAATGAACTGTTCACCAGATGACAGTGAACATCATCATATCAAGGTAAGGGCAAGAAGGAGTTGTTGCGATTTGTTTATGAGCCAATTTACAGTACGGAGTCCAATCTGTATATCTCACTTAGAAAATGAGAACGTGGTGCTCAGCGTTTAACAGCAGTTTTTCGGTAAAATAATTAGATAACAGTTTATTGTTTATAAAGCGGCATGTTGCAAAGACTGAATCGACGGCAGTATTTTGTGAGGATGCGCCAAAGTGTTGACGTCATAAATCATATCACACAATTACAATAATTCATAGTGAGAACTTCTTTTTACTTTAAATTTCGAAGGAAAGTTTATATATGGACACAAAACGCCAAATGTTTTCATAATTGTATCCTAATGAATAATTTATCAGTTATTTACAACATTGATACACTTATCAATGGTTGAATAGTATAATCGAATGTAATAGTCTAATTATGTGCAGACAGACCTCCATCATTTTTTATCACGAAATATAGCCTGTTATACGGGAAAATTGCGTACAAAATATCATTTAAATATGTGGCATCATTATTGCATATCAGGGTCCAAGGTTAAGCAGGTATTTTGTACAAAGAAAGGCTTAGTTTAGATATAAGTTAAGATGATCAACTGTTATAAAATGTTAGAAATGATAATAGAGGCAGTAATAATTTATAAATAATAAATAGATAGTATTTTGAAAGCACATTATTGTCATAAAATCACAAAAGCACAATATTCATAATTTATGTTGTCTCATTAAACTAGAAAATCAGACATGACAGACGAATTATTCATATAAAATTTACCTTAAATGTTTTACGGATGCTTTTTCTCATTTTACAGAGTATACAGGGTATCTTATACAAAACGAACTAACATTGATATTCTGTGGCATCCAGTTTTTTCGTCATGATCTGAAAAGCAAGTCTGAAGAATTACTAGGTCAAATACATGATCACATTACTAAAAGGGTAAAGAAATGTAACGGTTGGTTGAGGTGACAGTACTTGAGATATCGTATACACTCGAAAATTTAAAGAGATAGTTCAGTACAAAAATCCATATACAATGTATAAGGGATATAACTGGAATAAAGGAAACAAGAGTTGTCATTCTTCTTACATAGGGCACTCCGTCTTGATATTTTCTATAATGTTACCAATTGTCTTAAAATATTTGAAACGGCTACTGAGATATAAATAAAACAAAGCGAGATTTTTCACTCTTTAATGTGACACTCAACCTTACCCAAGTCTGCAATCCTACCAAGTATGATCATTTCTATACAAAAGCGTAGATAACTGGATAATAAAAACGTTTAACTATAATACCCCGCTATTATCGTGTCGCGGGCAGATAACTTCGTAAAAAATTGACGTTATATGCCCATTAGCAATCCCTAACCAGACCTCCACAATATTAATGCATATACCAAGTTTGGTAAAATCCATTGATGTTTACTCAAATTATCATCCGGAAACGAAAAACGGACGGAAGTCGACTGACGGACGGACTGACACACGGACGACCAACGTATACCATAATACCCCGGCACTATCGTGTGGCGGGGTATAAAAAGGCGTGAGAATTGTCATTCTTGTAGTGAAACTCTGTCGCAACCTAATCTTTAATCCTACCAAGTATCATTAAAGATATTGCAAACGGTTTCTGAGTTATAGACTGAGAATAAATAAATAAATATATATATATATATATATATATATATATATATATATATATATATATATATATATATATATATATATATATATATATATATATATTCAATATTAAGCAGACTATATATAGGCAACAGGCAGACTAGGAAATAAGGCAGACTAAACTCAGTCTGCCTAATATTTGAGAGGCAGGCATTTGCAACATAAATAATTGGGGTTCAATTTTAGAGAGGTCGCCTTATATTCAAGCAATTTCTGATAAGTTCAAGCAGTTATTTCAATATTTGTTGAAAAAATGACTGGTTTTAAGTGTCTTATATTTTGACTGACATATAACTTCAAAAATGTTAGTTTGCAGCTTAGGCAGACAATTTTTTAAACCTCTATTTCCAAGTAAAGATAATATATATTGTTATTTTTACTTTGTAGTATTTGATGTTCTTGTGTTGACTTTATGATATCGAGATCAAAATCTTCCAAAATAAAATATTTAGGAAATTGAAATTTTGGGGCCCGATATTTTGTGAACACAAATTCGCGACTTTCCAGTTCAGCGCCCTCTAGCGGTTGATAGCGATATGCGTAATATGGCGGTTTATAAATGCGAAAAGCCAGTATTCCATCAATATCCTTACAATTAGCCCGGAATAAAGGTAAAAGAAGGTAAGAAATTCTTACTAACATAAAATTCCACGCATCTCATGATCTGTTTAACAGTATACAGCAGAATCAATACCAGTATGCTGCGAAATACTTCATTTTGATTTATAAGTTCGGAAAGAACTCGTAGTCGCACATAGTATAATAACTCAGTCTGTCTCTACACCATAAACTAGTGGTGCATAAAAAACGAATTGTAATATCATGCAGAAATAAAAAGAGTTCCAGTTACATAATTTTTTACAGTTTTATTGAGCAGGTGAAAAATGCATAAGCCCTGACCAGGAATCAAACTAGGGACTGTTTGTATGCTAAGCAAAGACTCTACCATGTGGCTGTAAAAGCCGTCTCCCACCATAAGGCAGTACAAGTGTGCTATTTACATATACCCTGTGACATTCTGTCCCTTCACATTAAAATTCATTCTCGAACTTCAATCCGAGAGTCGTGGGAAATGAGACTGAAGGAGATGTAATGCACATATGAGTTACTTACAATGGTGCCAAATGTAGCAGGTGAAAAAATTTATACAACCTGGCTGGACCTTTTGTATGCTAAGAACAGCCTACGACGTCACTGTAAAAGCCACCTTGTACCACAAAGCAGTTTAAGCAGCTATATACCTATGCCCTGTGACAGTATCCTTGTATTTGACGGAAAATCAGTATACCCAGGTCTAAGAAAGTCATAAAATTTTAGACTGTCTATAAAGTCAAAGACTATTTGATCTAAAGATTTACAGACTTGGTCAAAACTAAGTCATGTACATGAGACAAAATTAAAAAAACGCGATCAATCTTTCCGTCTACAGTGTTATTTGAAGCACCAGTAACAGGTCAGCCAATTGTAGCCGTGCAGGGCCCAATAGCTCAGTCGGATGCTTATTCGACCGATAATCAGGAGATCGCGGGTTCAATTCTCCGGTCCGGCAAAATTCTTTGGTAAAGATTATGAAATTGTTTCTTAGGTCATTCTCTCCCTTCCGCTGATTCATAGAACATTAATTTGTCTGTTAACAAGACTTTGTGTGTTCCATGAATGTTCTTTTCCTTTTCACACAGACTGCTCTACAATGGGGAAGAAGAGAAAGGCACAAAGTGAAATTGATACAGATACATGTAGGAGACTGTACTGCCTTGGTCGTCAGCCAAATGATGAAAACAAAATGATGATGTGTTGCGACTTCTGTCAGGAGTGGTTTCATCCAGCTTATGTGGGAGTGGATGAAGATGAAGCTGAAGCTGTAGCTAGATGGCACTGCCCAGGTTGCATTGACCTAATGTCAGTGAATCCAGTCATGTCAAAAAAAGGTATCCAAATTTTTACATTATACACAGCATGGAACAGTTTTTATCCCTTTTATGAGCTGAATCCAGAGGGGCTGCTGGTGGAGGGGGGGAAAAGCTAGTATGAGAGGAGGCGTTACTACTTCTCATTAGGGGTCTCCCTGGATTTTTTTGATTTTTTTTTTTAATTTAGTGTCTGGAGAATGCATGTTAAGCCATTTTTAGCTTGTCTGAACGAAAGTTCAGGAAAAGCTGTTGCACTACACATGGCGATGGTTTTGTTTGTTTGTGTTGAGGTTTTACGGCCCAGTCAAACCAATGGGGTCATGTCGAGCGTGGTCAGTTTACCTAACCACACGTTTACTGGGCAGGCTTAGTCCTCTAAGCGGTTAACCAGTATTGTGCACATTCTTTCACCAGAAAATGACAACTGTCCTTCTTGAATCAGCGGAAGGGAGAGAATGACCGTAGAAAATATTTCATGATCAATCTCTATGAAAGAATGTTGCCAACCTCATCTGGGGTTGAACCCGCGACCTCCTGGTCTCCAGTTGGACGGCGCATCCAACTGAGCCACCGAGGCCGGCGTTCAGGTCCATAAAATGTTTTGATTTTAGCCCATCTGGTAAGTGGCTAGTCTAGAATAAGAGGGGCAAGCCACAAAGTAACCCTTAAGTTTATCTAACATCAGGTCCAAGGAGGCTGGGAACCACTGCAGTGATGGATCAAATAGATAAAAGTCTTTATTATTAACTATTAAACTTGGCTGGCTGCTGCTGAGATGCAAAGACACAAACCAACTGATGCTATGATTACATCCAGTTTTCATGTACATTTGTTTGTTTGTAAATGTTATATTACAGCATTTGCTTAAAACCCAGCAGGCAGTTCAAGGAAATAAATAATCTTCCCTAACACTTTTTTGCCATCGGTGCAATAATACTGTAAGACCATGACCTATATTTCATGGTCCATTGATTTTGTCAAAGTTGACATGTTGTTTGTATCAGTCCCAGCATTATTTGCTCAATCTCTAGTAAAAGAATATTATAAATATTATACAGCCAAAAGTCTCCAGACCCCACATACATTTGAGTCACTTCATATACAGGGTTCGCGTTACCGATCACCATTGTCGCCATTTGCGCAGAAAAATAAAATTTGGCACACAAAAATCATAAATTGGCGAAAACAAGTGGCGAAAAAAATATCACCTGAATTACCCACTACTGAGTCATATAATTGTCGCGCGTGTCTATCACACCTTGATTGTATAATTCGCCAGTTAGTAACTCAGTTATCGATCAGAAAACGGTAGCTGATCAAATTAACCTGAATTTGATGAAAGCGATATAAGGTCACGTGCTGTGATGCGCAGTTTGACAGTAGCACCACCCACTTTCCACGCCTTTCGTCCTAAATATTCATGACGCTCTGCCGAAACTACCAATCAGGAATTAATGTCAGAGTCGCATCGCCTACGTCAAGGAAATTTACCCAGAATGTAATCATGTGGAACCCTATGTCAAACACAAAGATGGAAAACAAATTGATTACACCAGAAATAATTATTGTCATTAATCGGTTCGGCTTATTAAAGCAGTAAGTACACTTTGACAGTGCCGACTTTAATTAAGCATGTTTCGGTACCTTATAATGAGACTTAATTTTATTTGGCGATCAACGAACATTCACCTCCAAAAAAAAAACACAAAAAAAAAAAAAAAAACACGAATAATGCCTCGGAGACGGACACATTAGTCTCCGATCATCCGATGGTCCGGATCGCGCATTCGATCCCCACAGATTGTAGCGATTTATTATGAAACACATAAATTTGCTACGGTCATTCGCTCCTTCCACTGCTTCAAGACTGGCAGTTACAAGTTTCTTGCGGAAGGGTGTTCAATGTACTGGTTAACCGCTTATTGTATAAGCATGCCCCCTCTTTTTTATTGGCGCGATTCATAAAAAAATGCTGTTCCCCATTCCATTTCCCATAGACCAGACTCGTAAAGCAATTGCAGTAAACTCCCTTTTAAGTCAGTTGCAGTTAGCTCCCTTAAAACTGTTAGAAACTTACCCCGCATTTACCAGGGTACAAATGAATATTGTTACGTTATTCTCTTACAGTATAATACATTAATAACATTATATTTATTGGCTTATACAGCACTTTTCAGAACTTTCGTTTCCATGTAAAGTGTTCCATTTTTGTGTCCAACATTCGATATGCAAAACAACGACTTATTATTAATTCATGGCATTGTAATTAATTAATTACAGCAAAAGTTTTAAAAATCAGTGAAAGAATTACTTTCAAGTCCCCCACACATTTCACATTATACTGACTCCTGAATCTATTGCTGCAATTAAAGGAATCAGTAAATGAACACCTTTTTTCTGACAAGATAATTCTTTGGCGAAAAATGGCCAAAATTTGGCTCAAAATCTGGCTGAAAGTTAAAGAAAATGGCACAAAAAAAATCAAATTGGCGAAAATGGTGGCAAAAGAAAAAGAAATCCTAGTGCGAACCCTGATATAGAAATGTGCCTTATGGAATATTAACATGGCATTTTTAGCTCACCTGAGCTCTGCTCAGGATGAGCTATTGTGATCACTTTTCGTCCGTCGTCCGTACGTGCGTCCGTCCGTTAACATTTTCAAACGACTTTTCCTCTGAAACCGCTGAGCCAATTTTGCTCAAATTTCATATGGAACCCTCTTTAGGGTGGGGGAATGAAAAATAGCTAAAATGGTCGCGGTCCGTTGATCAAGATGGCCGCCACGCCCATATATGGTAAAAACCTTTAAAAATCTTCTCCTCCAGAACCGAGAATGCCTTGGGGCTGAACCTTTGCAGGAATCATTGGGGACAGGAGGTCTACCAAAATTGCTAAAAGAATTTTCGTACGTTGACGTTTGACCTTTTTACGGCAAGGTCAAGTTTGCTTCCCTGTGCATTTGTATGGGAAAAACCTTTAAAAATCTTCTCCAAAACCGAGTATGCCTTATGGCTGAATCTTTGCATATATCTTTGGGAACAGGAGAGCTACCAAAATTGCTAAAATAATGGTTGTACATTGACATTTGACCTTTTTAAGGTGAGGTCAATTTTGCTTCCTTATGCATTTGTATGGGAAAAATGTTCAGAATTTCAAACAACATCTCCTCTGGAGCCTCTGGGCCAATTTTGCTCAGATTTCATATGGAGCCTCCTTAGGGTGGGGGAACGAAAAATTGCTAAAATGGTCACGATCCGTTGACCAAGATGGCCGCCACGCCCATATATGGTAAAAACATTTAAAAATCTTCTCCTTCAGAACCGAGAATGCCTTGGGGCTGAACCTTTGCAGGAATCATCGGGGTCGGGAGGTCTATCAACATTGCTAAAAGAATTGTCGTACGTTGACGTTTGACCTTTTTACGGCAAGGTTAAGTTTGCTTCCCTGTGCATTTGTATGGGAAAAACCTTTAAAAATCTTCTTCTCCAAAACCGAGCATGCCTTATGGCTGAATCTTTGCAAAAATCTCCGGGAACATGAGGGCTACCAAAATTGCTAAAATAATGGTCGTACATTGACATTTGACCTTTTTACGTTAAGGTCAATTTTGCTTCCTTATGCATTTCTATGGGCCAATTTTGCACAAATGTCATATGGAGCCTCCTTAGGTAGGGGGAACAAATGATTGCTAAAATGGTCACGGTTTGTTGACCAAGATGGCTGCCATGCCCATATATGGTAAAAACCTTTATAAATCTTCTTCTCTAGAACTGAGGATGCTTTGGGGCTGAATGTTTGCATAAATCATCGGGGACAGGGGGTGTACCAAAGTTGCTAAAATAATGGTCATACATTGACATTTGACCTTTTTACGGCAAGCTGAAGTTGCTTCCTTATGCATTTGCATGGGAAAAAACATTTAAAAATCTTATTCTCCAAAACCGAGGTTGGCTTGTGGCTGAATCTTTGCATATATCATCTGGAACGGGCGGTCTACCAAAGTTGCTAAAATAATTGTCATACATTGACATTTAACCTTTATACGGCGAAGTCAAGTTTGCTTCTGTATGCATTTGTATGGGCCCCATACATTTGTATGGAAAAAATGTTGATAATTTCAAATGGCTTTTTCTCTGAAGCCTCCGGGCCAGTGTTGCTCAAATTTCATGCGGAGCCTCCGTGGGCAGGAGATTGAAAGATTGCTAAAATGGGTATGGTCCATTGATCAAAATTGCTGCCATGCCCATATATGGTAAAAACCTTTAAAAATCTTCTTCTCCATAACCAAATAAGCCCTGGGTCCTTATCTTTGCACAAATTACTGGGGACAGGAGATCTACCAAAATTGCTCAAATGATGGTTCTATGTTGACATTTGACCTTTTTGCCTCCAAGGTCAAATTTGCTTCCCTGTTTGTGTGGGCCATATACATTTATATTGAAAGTATCGAAGTGACTTGTAGATCAACAGTAGTTAAAATTGTTCTGATTGGAAATCTAAGATGGCCATCATCTGGTTTGTATTTATAATATTTCCCTGCCACTGTGCTGTTTACATGTATAAAATCACGATTCTTCAGAAACCACTTAGCCAATTTCCATCAAATTTCACATTGATTCTTCTGTTGAAATGTGATTGATAGTTTATTCGAATGATCATGCTCCATTGACTGTCAGGCCCATATATTCTTCTTCAAAACTAAGAACTGTTCAGATGATGATATTTTCATTAGTTGCGATGATAGGATTGGAAAAATGTTGCATAACATCTGCATGTCTGCAGTGGCTATGTCACTCAGGTGAGCGAATCGTGGCCCGTGGGCCTCTTGTTTTTATTAGCTCACCAGAGCCAAAGGGCTCTGGGGGAGCTTATAGGATGGGCATTGGTCCGTCGTTGACATCGATGTCATCAACATTTTTAAAACAAATCTCCTCTGAGCCACTGGGCCCATCAGGGCTATATTTCATATTTAGCATCTAGGCAAAGGGGAAATTAAAGTTTGTGTTTCTATGCAAATCCGTTATTCAAGATGGCTGCCATGCCCGTATATGGTAAAAACCCTTCAAAAATCTTCTTCTGGACCAGATTTGGCATGGAGCATGTAGGGGCCATGATGATCATATTTTATATTTTTCGTAAGGTTTGGATAACAAATGCCCCTGCTATACCCTACAGACTTTGTCAAAAATAATAAAAAAAATGGTGAAAATTTCTGTTTTAATAATTTTTCAAGGAAAATGGTTTGAAAAATGTGAGACATGATCAATGAAACAAATTTTTAAGAAAAAGTGTGCCTAAAGGCATGTATGCCCTAGCTTAAGCCATATACATGATGACAGAATTGCACTTTCAAACAACATCTCCTCTGAAAGAATTGGGCCCTTTGGGCTCATATTTCATGTTAAGCATCTGAGCAAAGGGGGGATTAAAGTTTGTGTTTTTATGCAAATCCATTATTCAAGATGGCCACCATGTCCATATATGGTTAAAACACTTTCAAAATCTTCTTCTCCAGAACTGCTAAAGGGATTTGGACCAAATTTGGCATGAAGCATGTAGGGACCATGATGATCATATTTTATATTTTAGATAACATTATACAGTATAACCTCAATGGCTCGAACCTGGATGGCTCGTTTACCCTGGATGATTCGAACCCTTTTTTTCAGTCCCTACAAAATCCTTCCAATAGCTCAAGAAAACAAATATTTAGGGATTTTTTCTTATTTTATCATGGAATCATAATTCGTATGTTGTATGTACTCACTAGAACTGCCTCATCAAGGCAATTCTAATGAGTACACTCAACATACAATCATTGTGTAGAAAATCGAAAAGATTTCCCTAAATTATCGATATTTGCTTCCTGAACTGATGCCATGATTAACCCTCAGTGGCTCGAACTACCCTTGTCTTGAACAATTTTCTATGGTCCCAAAGATGTTCAAGCCATTGAAGTTTGACTGTATATATCATAGGCCTAGATAAGAGTGGGTCTCAGGTAAATATTTTTCTTATTTCTCTATGAAAACATATGTTGTGGGTACTCATTAGAAGTGCCTTGGTGAGGTGCTTCTAGTGAGTACCCACAACATATGTTTTTGTCGAGAAATAAGAAAACTATAGATATTTTTTTGTTGGAAAAAGTGCCTTATCAAGAGCTATGTTTATATACATTATAAAATCTTGGAAATTCTGGAAAAAGTCAGACTTATTTAGAATAGATCAGTGACAAAAGCTTTGTTATTACCAAAATTTTGTTCCTTTTGAGGTGTATATGGCAAAGCGTAGGGATGGTACAGCTTTGAACGGCTTGGACTCAGATGAGCAATTCAGGGCCTAATTCCCCCTGGTTTTCTTTTAAATGACTCTTTGAATGTTTTCAGGGCTACTAGGATTTCAAGGCAGAGTTGCTCCTAAAGAAGGATGGGGAGAATACTTGTGGATAGAAGACATAGACGAGGCAGTCATCCTTGAACATGTTACAACAAAGAGACACAGAAATGAGGGATATAACCTCTGTCGGGAAGAACGTGTAAAAAGTTTATCAAGTAATAAAGTGGGAAAGTACATTTATTTCCGCAGTGTTTGGGCACCAAAAATGAAACCAAATACGTACACAGTGTATCTCTGTTTTAAAGATGGAGGTAAAAAATTAAAATGGGCTAGGCTGGAGTAGATGGGCAGTGTAAACATGTGGTGGCAGTTCTTTACACATTGATTGATTTTGTAACCTCAATTCCCCAGATGAAATCATGTACTGATAAACTTCAAATGTGGCATGTGAGGAAACCACTGACAGATGATCCACTCTTATTCGGTGAAATAAAGTTTGTTAAACAGGATCCAAACAACCCAATTAAAAGAGAGCTGTTCTACTGTGGTGAACCATAATCCTGTTCCTGATTTTGCCAAGATGACAGACCTGAAAATTGAAAAGTTAGTAAAGCTGTATGATGCATCTGGAGTCAAACTTCCTGCATTGGAGACTATTCGAAGTAATGAGTGTATCCCTGCGCTCACCAAACAACAAGAGAGCATTCTAAACCTGCATGAGAGACTCTTTGCTTCTGTAAGAAATACAAGTTTCGATATCTCTTACTACATTGATCAACTTGATGAGAGCACTAAACTATTGTATAGTAATTTGGTTGATTTGAGTGACAAAAAGTTTGAAATTATTGAATTATTGCGCAATGAAATACAGCCAAATATGAATGTTTTTTAGTGCTTCTAAGAATTATCATTATTCAAGATGCAGCTTCATGTATATAGTGAAAAAACTTTTTTTTCCATAAATACATATGTTGTGGGTACTTGCTGGAATCGCCTCTGGGGAAGTGATTATAACAAGTACTCACAAAAATGTTTCATGGGGAAATAAGAAATTGAATTGATCTCTCTTATACATGTATTTATCATGAAGACAGTGAACTGAGCCGAACTCATTATACAAGAAAATATACCTTTGGTCATGTGCAGTGATAAGATTCAAGGAAATGTGGAAGAGCTTGATCAATTCTTATTTCTTATAGGATCTATAAAAATATATATGTACATGTATGTGTTTCGAGTTTTCCAACCATACTTTTGCTGTGCCCTAAACATTTTATTGTGGAAATTTGACAAATATACTGAAAAAAATGGGAAAATGTATGTAAAGTATTAAAAATCCAGTCAGAGATACCTAATATTTCCCAGTCTGAAACCTAAACACATACATATCTTTTTTGTGTTTTTTTAGCTCACCTGAGCACGAAGTGCTCATGGTGAGCTATTGTGGTCAGTCAATGTCCGTCGTCCGTCGTCAACAATTGCTTTAAAAGCCTACTCCTCCTACACCCCTGGGCCAATTGACTTGATACTTGGTAGGAAGCATCGGGGTGACTTGTAGATCAAAAATAGCTAAAATCGTTCCGATCGGAAATCCAAGATGGCCGCCATCTTGAAAATCTTTTTTTCGCTTCTTCTCCTGAACCGAAAGGCCAATTGACTCCAAACTTGCTAGGAACTATCAGGGTGACTTGTAGATCAAAAATAGCTAAAATCGTGCCGATCGTAAGTCCAAGATGGCCGCCATGGCCGCCATCGTGTAAATTTATTTTTCGCTTCTTCTCCAGAACCGAAAGGCCAGTTGACTCCAAACTTGCTAGGAAGCATCAGGGTGACTTGTAGATCAAAAATAGCTAAAATCGTCCTGATCGGAAATCCAAGATGTCCCATGGCCGCCATCTTGAAAATCTATTTTTCGCTTCTTCTCCTGAACCGAAAGGCCAATTGACTCCAACTTGCTAGGAACTATCAGGGTGACTTGTAGATCAAAAATAGCTAAAATCGTGCCGATCGGAAATACAAGATGGCCGCCATCGTGAAAATCTATTTTTCGCTTCTTCTCCTGAACCGAAAGGCCAGTTGACTCCAAACTTGCTAGGAAGCATCAGGGTGACTTGTAGATCAAAAATAGCTAAAATCGTGCCGATCGGAAATCCAAGATGGCCGCCATAGCCGCCATCTTGAAAATCTATTTTTCGCTTCTTCTCCTGAACCGAAAGGCCAATTGACTCCAAACTTGCTAGGAAGCATCGGGGTGACTTGTAGATCAAAAATAGCTAAAATCGTGCCGATCGGAAATCCAAGATGGCCGCCATGGCGGCCATCTTGAAAATCTTTTTTTTGCTTCTTCTCCTGAACCGAAAGGCCAGTTGACTCCAAACTTGCTAGGAAGCATCAGGGTGACTTGTATATCAAAAATAGCTAAAATCGTGCCGATCGGAAATCCAAGATGGCCGCCATCTTAAAAATCTATTTTTCGCTTCTTCTCCTGAACCGAAAGGCCAATTGACTCCAAACTTAGGGTGACTTGTAGATCAAAAATAGCTAAAATCGTGCCGATAGGAAATCCAAGATGGCCACCATCGTGAAAATCTATTTTTCGCTTCTTCTCCTGAACCGAAAGGCCATTTGACTCCAAACTTGCTAGGAAGCATCAGGGTGACTTGTAGATCAAAAATAGCTAAAATCGTGCCGATCGGAAATCCAAGGTGGTCGCCATGGCCGCCATCTTGAAAATCTATTTTTCGCTTCTTCTGAACCGAAAAGCCAATTGACTCCAAACTTGCTAGGAAGCATCGGGGTGACTTGTAGATCAAAAATAGCTAAAATCGTGCCGATCGGAAATCCAAGATGGCCGCCATGGCGGCCATCTTGAAATCTATTTTTGCTTCTTCACTTTAACCGAAAGGCTAGTTGACTCCAAACATGCTAGGAAGCATCAGGATGACTTGTAGATCAAAAATAGCTAAAATCGTGCCAATCGGAAATCCAAGATGGCCGCCATCTTGAAAATCTATTTTTCGCTTCTACTCCTAAACCGAAAGGCCAATTGACTCCAAACTTGGTATGAGGCATTGGGGTGACTTACAGATCAAAAATAGCCAAAATCATGCCTATCGGAAATCCAAGATGGCCACCATGGCAGCCATCTTGAAAATCTTTTTTTCGCTTCTCCTCCTGAACCGAAAGGCCAATTGACTCCAAACTTAGTAGGAAGCATCGGGGTGACTTGTAGATCAAAAATAGCTAAAATCATGCCGATCGTAAAACCAGGATGGGCGCCATGGCAGCCATCTTGAAAATCTATTTTTTGCTTCTTCTCCTGAACCGAAAGGCCACTTGACTCGAAACTTGGTAGGAAGCATTTGGGTGACTTGTAGATCAAAAATAGCTAAAATCATGCCGATCGTAAATCCAAGATGGCCGCCATGGCGGCTATCTTGAAAATCTATTTTTCGCTTCTTCTCCTAAACCCAAAAATCACTTGACTCGGAACTTAGTAGGAAGCATCAGGGTGACTTGTAGATCAAAAATAGCTAAAATTGTTCTGATCAGAAATCCCAGATGGCCACCATGGCCGCCATCTTGAAAATCTATTTAGCTATTTCTCCTGCACCGAAAGGCCAGTTGACTCCAAACTTCGTAGGAGACATTGGGGTGACTTGTAGATCAAAAATAGCTAAAATCGTGCAATCGGATATCCAAGATGGCCGCCATGGCAGCCACCTTGAAAATCTATTTTTCGCCTCTTCTCCTGAACTGAAAGGCCAGTTGACTCGAAACTTGGTAGGAAGCATTGGGGTGACTTGTAGATCAAAAATAGCTAAAATCGTGCCGATCGTAAATCCAAGTTGGCTGCCATTTAGAGTTTGTTCAAATGATCATGCTCAATTGACTGGCATGCCATATATCTTCTTCAAAATAAAGAACTGCTTAAATGATGATCTTTTCATTAGTTGCGATGAGAGGATTGGAAAAATGTTGCATAACATCTGCATATCTGCAGTGGGTATGTCACTCAGGTGAGCGACCTGTGGCCCGTGGGCCTCTTGTTTTTTTTTTTTTTTTTTTTTTACCAGGAGAGTGGTCTAGGTTTAAGTCTCAACAGATACATAATCCTTTTTAAAAATACTGTCAACCCTCTTTCCGGACATTTGATATGACAGCAAAACTCTTCATAACGATAGTATGACTGGAACCAGTTAAGACTGGCACGATTAATCAGGTAATCGATTAATTGATCGATAAATACCACAAAAATGATTATCATAATAGATTTGCTAATAATCGATCATTTGATTTCTGTGTCTGTTACTTTACCGTATTTACCCTTAGTATTCAGACACCTCAACAATTTTATCATACTTAGTCTAAAATTTGAACAAGTACAATTTACTACCCACTTTAATGTCTTGAATAGCTGGATGAGTGGCAAACAGTGTAGACCCTGATGAGACGCCACATTTGTGGCATCGTCTCATCTGGGTCTACACTGTTTGCTTATGCTTGTCTGACCAAATGCATACAGTAAAATATGTCATGCTCGGTCAGATAGGCAAAATTATTACCAAATCTTCAGTGATTACTAATCGATTATCAGTCACAATGGCAGGACTGATAATAAATTATTTTTTTAGCTCTGATTAGCCAGTCTTAGAAACAGTCCTTACATGTAGCTCAAGATGAGACAGATAATAAGAAATTATTCAACAATACTTGATTTAATACTCTGAGAAACATATATTGCAGATATTTGTTAGAATCGCCTCACCGAGGTGGTTCTTATAAATACCCACAAAAAAATATTCTGTGTGTAACTAAAAAAAAAAGTCCTTTAACAGTGTAATACCTATTATACTGCTACATGTTTGGGTCCTTTAAAGCTGCAAATTCTTATTAACAGCAAAATCTTAGGGAAAAATGCTGCTGTTATTTTAAGGCCCTTTGTATAAATCTATGTAGATTTTTGTCCAGATGCTTGGTTGATGTATTAATAAATAGAAACTTTAATATCAACATCTTAGTATTTAATAAATAGTAAATTTATCAACATCTTGTTTGTACTTTTTATGCAACTGTCAAAATTCCACAGCATGGTGGATCTGAAAGCTGGATAGGTCTCTCAGTAAAGTGCAATTAGTCTAAATAGGTACTTTCACAGAAACAGCAAAAGCTCAGATGTGCAGCTCTGTCTGAGCCTTTGCTGTGAGTTAGTACAATGTATGAGTCTGTCAACCCATGTCAAGATGTATCATTGCAAAATAGCACATTGAAATATCCTCAGTGCTCCTTTAAGTCAGTCATTCACTATATGCACACATATCAACAGGTCTTGTGTCTCTTGCTGGCAGTTACACAAGACCTGTCAATATGTGTAACTGCGGTGAACAACTGACTTTCAGGTTTATTTTCTTCTCTATTGTTATGCAGCTGATCAGGCTGATCAAATCGTAAACATTCCAACATTTGACTGGAAGAGTATAAAAGCCGAGACTAGGTT